>CM064902.1:29194805-29294805 GCA_030347415.2 Decapterus maruadsi
TAAAGGGACAGCACACCTGGCTTAAAGGGACAGCACACCTGGCTTAAAGGGACAGTTCAACACACCTGACTTAGAGGGACAGTTCACCTGGCTTAAAGGGACAGTACACCTGACTTAAAGGGACAGTTCACCTGGCTTAAAGGGACAGGTCAACACCTGGCTTAAAGGGACAGCACACCTGGTTTAAAGGGACAGTTCACCTGGCTTAAAGGGACAGTTCACCTGGCTTAAAGGGACAGTTCAACACCTGACTTAAAGGGACAGTTCGCCTGACTTAAAGGGACAGTTCAACACCTGACTTAAAGGGACAGTACAACTGGCTTAAAGGGACAGCACACCTGACTTAAAGGGACAGTTCAACACACCCGACTTAAAGGGACAGGTCAACACCTGACTTAAAGGGATAGTTCAACATTTAGTCAGATTGGCTCAGTAGGTTTGTTACCTTTAATTGTCGGTGCAAGCTATTTTTAGAACGGCGGAGCAGAGCCGTGAGCTGCTCAGAGCTACGCTACGGAGGCTCATGGGATTTCTTGGTCTCCCTCATCAAACTCCTCTCCTCTGATCCAAGGGCCTTCATCAGTTCACTAGTCTGCACCAGGTGGATCAGAGGAGAAGTGTCTGCCCAGACAAACACAGTCCAGTCGCCTACGATTCAATCTGCACAGAACACAACGATGACCTGGAAGGAGGAGGACATGCAGCTGGTTTATCTGCTCAGCTTCCTGTGGGACTCACTCTGCAGCAGCGTCCTCCACCTGAGGCCGTCGCACACGAACAGGCTCCTCCTCTCGGGGTCCAGCCACATCTGGCCCAGCGCCGGCCGCCAGCAGGGAGGGGGGGTTCCCACGGCAACTCTGACCTCGGCCTCTGAGACACAGACACAGAGTTACAAAGTTACGGCCCGCTCCCTTCCGGCGGCCATCTTTATCTTCTATCACACTTTCACACCTAACGGTCTCATTCTACATTCATGGTGTTAATAGTCGAGTCAGTTCAGTTTGTATTTTTATATTTATAGCAGTCGAAGCGTTTTTGATCATTTAAAGGGATAGTTCACCCAAAGTTCAAATTTCACTCATTATCTCCTCACCCTCATGTCGACTAGGAGCTGTGAGACGTTTCAGAGTCCGTTCCCTCTACACAAACACACCTGTATGATGTTTTTAAAACTGACACTCAGTACCTGTCTGAACCTCACGCCGTTGTCATGGAGACACACATCAAACAGACCAGGACCTGTGAAGACCCGTCAATCACAACCAGCAGCTCGCGGGTCGTTCTCCAGATCGAGTTACTGGATCAGTGAGACCATCACAAGCTGAGTTTACACTCCAAACACACACACACACACACCGTACGGGTACCGCGGCGCCCCCTGGTCCGGCGGGAGGGGGCTGGACTTCAGCACCGCCGGCACCGAGAGCTCGGCCAGCCGCGGCTCGGAGGACGGACACAGTCTGGACGTGGCGTCGGACCCAGGGAGCAGGACCAGCTGGCGGAGCAAACCCTGCACACAGACCAGAGAGCACAGCGAGGTCACAGTGAGGTCACAGCGAGGTCACAGCAAGGTCACAGCGAGGTCACAGCGAGGTCACAGCGAGGTCACAGCGAGGTCACAGCGAGGTCACAGCGAGGTCACAGTGAGGTCATAGCGAGGTCAGAGGTCACGGGTCAGACTCACAGAGAAGCGGCCCCTCCACCTCCTCCGGCTGCCGATGAAGAACCTGGAGCCTCTGGTGCTGAGGCTGCTGGGGAAGGACTGGGCCTGTTGCCTAGGAGACAGGGAACCGTTTTAGTCTTAGTGAACTATACCGGTCTGAACCGGTCTGATCCGGTCTGATCCGGTCTGAACCGGTCTGAACCGGTCTGAACCAGTCTGAACCGGTCTGATCCGGTCTGATCCGGTCTGAACCGGTCTGAACCGGTCTGAACCAGTCTGATCCGGTCTGATCCGGTCTGAACCGGTCTGAACCAGTCTGAACCAGTCTGATCCGGTCTGAACCAGTCTGAACCGGTCTGAACCGGTCTGAACCAGTCTGATCCGGTCTGAACCAGTCTGAACCAGTCTGATCCGGTCTGAACCAGTCTGAACCGGTCTGAACCGGTCTGAACCGGTCTGAACCGGTCTGAACCAGTCTGATCCGGTCTGAACCGGTCTGAACCGGTCTGAACCAGTCTGAACCAGTCTGATCCGGTCTGAACCGGTCTGAACCGGTCTGAACCGGTCTGAACCGGTCTGATCCGGTCTGATCCGGTCTGAACCGGTCTGATCCGGTCTGATCCGGTCTGATCCGGTCTGATCCGGTCTGATCCGGTCTGAACCGGTCTGATCCGGTCTGAACCGGTCTGATCCGGTCTGATCCGGTCTGAACCGGTCTGAACCGGTCTGATCCGGTCTGAACCAGTCTGATCCGGTCTGATCCGGTCTGATCCGGTCTGAACCGGTCTGAGGTGACTCACAGCTCCAGGGGAAGTCCACAGTCGACGGTCAGCGTGGCGTGCGGCCCGGTGACGGCCAGCACCACCGTGTGCCAGCGGTTGTCGTCCAGTCTGACGTCCTGAACCAGTCTGAACCAGTCTGGGCGTCTGCCAGCAGGTGGATCCAGTCTGAAGTGACTCAGCCCCAGCAGCAGCGAATCAGATCCCTCCTCCAGCACCGAGAAGATGTACTCGCTCCTCTGGAACGGAGAAGAAGGGGTAACTGTACGTTCACACCAAAAGCTTCCAAAGCGTCCAAGACGCCGGAAGTCAATTCATTTTCAATGAGAGCCCGGCGACACCGAGCGTCCAAAGCGTCTACAGGCGTTGCCGCGCTTCCAAAGCGTCCAAAGCTTCCAAAGCGTCCAAAGCTTCCAGAGCGTCCAAAGCTTCCAGAGCGTCCAAAGCTTCCAGAGCGTCAACAGACTAGAAGTTGAGCCCTGGTCAACTTTATGGTAATTAGCTATGACGCGGCAACCGGCGGCAACCTGTCAGAATAGAGATGTCCGTCGGCTGCCGTTTATTTTCTTTTTTTGTATTTCGGCTCCCAATGACCAGCGCAATCGAAGTTTGACGCCAGTCACGTGACGAGCGGCCAAAGCGGCTGGTAATATTTGCCGTTGCTGTTTTGGAAGCTCAGACGCCGACCCTTGAGCGTTTTTGACGCTTTGGAAGCTTTTGGTGTGAACGCACAGTTAGACGGACAGGACTGGACCCGACAGACCATACTGGATCAGACCAGACCGGACTGGACTAGACCAGACCGGATCGGATCGGACCCGACCGGACTAGACCAGACTGGACCGGACTGGACTGGACCGGACCAGGTTCTGCTCAGTCCTCCTGCTTCACCTTCTGTCTCAGCCGCGGCATCTTCACCGTGGCGACCAGCGAGAACTCGGCAGGGAACTGGTCACAGTTGGTGAAGATTTGAGAGGCGGGAAAACTCATCGCTGTCGTCGTGGCGCCAGCCAATCGGAGGCCTCGGGACCCTCTGGACTGAACCATCTGCACCTGCTGGGTCAAACCATCTGTTAATCCACCAGCCTCAGCCCCCCCCATTACCCCCCCTCCCCCCTCCCTGAGTGTTAGCTACCTGAGGGGGCGGGGCCTGTCCTGGGCGTGGCAGCACTCGGGTCAGCAGGTCCAGAGGGAGCAGGTCTGAGGAGGAAACAACCTGGTCTCAGTGTGAGCAGGACAGGTGGGTCAGGAAGGAAGGAAGGAAGGAAGGAAGGAAGGAAGGAAGGAAGGAGACAGGGAAGGAAGGAAGGAAGGAGGGAAGGAGACAGGGAAGGAAGGAAGGAAGGAAGGAAGGAAGGAAGGAAGGAAGGAAGGAAGGAAGGAAGGAAGGAAGGAGGGAGGGAAGGAAGGAAGGAAGGAAGGAAGGAAGGAAGGAAGGACAAAGGGAAAGATAGGAGGAAAGAAGGAAGGGGGGAGGGAAGGAGAAAGGGAAGGAAGGAAGGACAAAGGGAAAGATAGGAGGAAGGGAAAAAGGAAGTAAAGATAAAGGGATGGAGGGAGGGAACAGATTTGGTCAAAAAGTAAGGAAGGAAGAAAGGAAGGAGGAAGGAAGAAAGGAAGGAAGGAAGGACAAAGGGAAAGGAGGAAGGGAGGGAGAAAGTGAAGGAAGGAAGGAAGGACAAAGGGAAAGATAGAAAGAAGGAAGGAAGGAAGGGAAAAGGATTGTGGAAAGAAGGAAGGGAGAAAGGAAGGAAAGAAGGAAGGAGGGATGGAGGAAGGGAACAGATTGGGTCCATGTGACCCAGAAGGACGACAGGAGGGTTAAATATATTTAAATATTCCCATACGAAGCCCAGACGGGAAGCGTCCATCGCTCCAGACTCAACCATCCGGGTTCTGACGCCATGACACCACAGCCGGAGTCGGCGTCAGGAAGGAAGGATTCCATTTGAGACGCAGGAAAAGAAAAAGGAAATGTGTTTCACAGCTGCAATAACGGAAGAAAAGCTGGAAGTGACAGGGAACGCTGAGGGACTGGAAGCACTGGGATGAACTGAGCCTGTTGTAACAGCTCTTTGGTTCAGCAGTGATGAATGAACCAGAGTCTGGCGGTGGGAATCAGCTGACAGCCGCCGCAGCCCGACCCCACGGGAGCGTTTAGCTGGAATTCCCCTTTAAGCTCCTGGGAGGCTCCGTCTGTTTTGTTGGATCAATGGAAGATGAATGGAGGATGAATAGAGGGAGGGGAAACACGGCTCACGTTTCAAAGACTCAGAAAACAACGAGGCAACAAAGCAGCAGAGAAACGTCTGAACGCAGCCCGACGTCGTAGCAGAGCGCGGCGAGGACGGCGAGGACGGCGAGCAGCAGGTTCCGTCTGGAGGACGACGATGACCGACGGCATCCGTCCAAGAATGTTTCAGTTCTAGTCAAAAACTAAGACGCATCACCTAAAAATGTACTTGTTTTTAGATCATTTTCACTCGTTTCAAACTATTTTTCATTTGAAATCAGTCGAACTGTAGGAGCCATAATGCACATTTTGGAAACAAGAAGCAGGTTTTCTGTTTTAATAAGAAAAGAAAAACTTGCCAGAGAAGCAGGTTTTCTGTTTGTAATAAGAAAGAAAAACTTGCTCCACGTTCAGATTTTTACTTTGACTTATTTCAAGTGAAAATATGATTGAAATAAGTAAAAAGTTTCTTAAAAACAAGTCACTTTTTAACGTGATGAGTCTGATTTTAAGTAGGATGAGTTTTTTCAGTGTAAACTTAAAGACGTGTAATAATTGTCAAGGTTTATTGTTAGAATCTGAATAATATCCATGAATATATTTGTATAAGTGTGTAATGGCTATAAAATAAAAACCGCGTGGCTTTCACAGCCGTGACGTTCTTCTTAAGGGTCGTACTTTAGAGAGTGTCGCCATCTTGTGCCGCCATGTTTGTACGGCAGCCTGGAGGGCAAATCCAGCGTCTGGATGCGGTTCTGGTGAAACCAGACCAGGTCTGTGGTCCAGGACATGAACCAGGTCAGTAAATCCCCGCCTGGTGGATGTTGAAGCTTTGACGTCAACGAGGCGGTTGCGAACGATGCGACCAAAACATGTTAGCTAATCCTCCAGTCAGCGCCCCTGACCAGAGCACTGGCTTAAATCTGGAGTTGGTCCCCGGGCGCCGCACCGTGGCTGCCCACTGCTCCTCAGGGATGGGTTAAATGCAGAGAAAGAATTTCACCTGTACACCTGTATATGTGACTAATAAAGTACCTTTACCTTTACCTGAACAAACTCTGAAGGATCAGAACCTGGTGCTTTTTTCCTGGACGTGGCGTCTCAGAGCTGAAGGAGCTGAAGATTCACTGAACTAAACTCTGAAGGATCAGAACCTGGGGTTTTAGTCTCAGAGCTGAAGGGGCTTTCACACCGACCGCGATGCTAACTGTCGCTACGCTAAGCTAAGCTAGGCTAACACAGCGTGGAGAAGATGCTAGCTCCTACCTGTGCAGGGTCTCCAGCTCTGGACGGCGGCGGCGGCGGCGGCGGCGGCGAGCAGCCCCCAGGTGAGGAGCAGGCAGCGGAACACCAACATGACGGCAGCGTACCGTCCGCGGCGTGGGTTCGATTCCCCCTCAGAGCTCTGCTACGTGACCTCGGCAGCTGACCGTCATTTCCCACCGGCCTGAGGAGGACGAGCCTCAGGAGTCACTGAACTGACCTGTGTCTGTCCCAAAGACGAGACGAGTGAGGACTGAGGACTGAGGACCGTCTGCAGCGGGCGGGGACGGACGGGGACGGACGTCTGAGTCTCTCTGGTCTGAAGACGACTGATTCAGTTCTTGTTCAAAATCAAATCAAACCTGAGTCAAAGCTCAGTCCGGTCTGCCGGGGTCGGTCCAGATCAGGTCCTGGGTCAGTCTGAGGTCCTGGATCTGGTCCTGGTCTGAGGTCCTGAGTCCTGGTCTCATCCCTCCGACCTCCGTCTCTTCTCTTCTTCTAGGACGTTTGTTTTTCTTCAAACTTCTTCAGTTCCTTCGAAATGTTTCAGATCTTCAGTCTGAAACCCAGAGTGAGAGGTTCTGGTCTCCTCCTGCTCTTCCTGGTCCTCCTGGTCTTCCTGCTCCTCCTGGTCCTCCTGGTCCTCCTGGTCTTCCTGCTCCTCCTGGTCTTCCTGCTCCTCCTGGTCTTCCTGCTCCTACTGCTCCTCCTGGTCTTCCTGCTCCTCCTACTCCTCCTGCTCCTCCTTCTCCTCCTGTTCCTCCTGGTCTTCCTGGTCTCCTCCTGCTCCTCCTGGTCTCCTCCTGCTCCTCCTGGTCTTCCTGCTCCTCCTGGTCTTCCTGGTCCTCCTGGTCTTCCTACTCCTCCTGCTCCTCCTTCTCCTCCTGTTCCTCCTGGTCTTCCTGGTCCTCCTGCTCCTCCTGCTCCTCCTGGACCTCCTGTCCTCCTGCTCCTCCTGGTCTTCCTGCTCCTCCTGCTCCTCCTGGTCTTCCTGCTCCTCCTGGTCCTCCTGCTCCTCCTGGTCTTCCTGCTCCTCCTGCTCCTCCTGGTCTTCCTGCTCCTCCTGCTCCTCCTGGTCCTCCTGCTCCTCCTGGTCCTCCTGCTCCTCCTGGTCTTCCTGCTTCTCCTGGTCCTCCTGGTCCTCCTGGTCCTCCTGGTCTTCTGTCCTCCTTCTCCTCTCAGTCTCTACCAGCTGCTCCTCCGTTCCTATGGAGCTGTTTGTGTCTCATCCTGGAGGAAGGAGAAGGAAACGTTGTCGTCCTGCTGCAGTCACTCACACTCAGACTGAGACTGAGACTCAGGTGAGACTGAGACAGACTCACCTGCAGGTGAGGATATAAAAGACTGGGAGGAGCTGGAGAGACGGAGGGGAGGAGGGAGGGGGGGAGGGAGGGAGGGAGGAGGAGGGAGGAGGAGGAGGGGGGAGTTGGTCCTCTGTTTCTGCTGCAGAACAGGAACTCTGACACGTTTGTTTCACTTTGTGGTTTGTGTTGTGGTTATTACACAGCAGGACCAGGACCAGGACCGGAACCAGGACCTGGACCAGGACCAGGACCAGGACCTGGACCTGGACCTGGACCAGGACCGGAACCAGGACCAGGACCAGGACCAGAACCAAAGTGTACTACAAATATACTCATTTTATACTAAAACTGAGGCAGTATACTTGGAAATGTACTTTTGTAAACTCAAAATGACCTATAAAGTATACTTTGAAAAACTTAAAATGTTCCAATTTAGTCCAAAGTATTAAATTTGTATACTAATACTTTCTAGTACGCTACAAGTACATGGTCCATAGTATACTTGCCATACTTATACTTGAGCATATACTTAATAAAATGAAGTTCAAGTAAACTACTTTGTGCTAAGGGCTAGGAATACTAATGAGTTCCTGGATGTGTTGTCCATATAAGGCGTGGAGTGGGCATGTCCTATGCTAATGAGGTGGCAGCAGGTAGAGGGTTAATATCTGGTGCGTGCAGATGTTTGATAAACAGTTCCTGCTTTGATGATGAGGCCCCGACTCTGATCTGAGAGATGAGACGGAGAGATGGAGAGATAAGGAGGAGGAGGAGGAGGAGGAGAAGAAGAAGAAGAAGAAGAAGAAGAAGAAGAAGAAGAAGAAGAAGAAGAAGAAGAAGAAGAAGAAGAAGAAGAAGAAGACAGGAATTCCCCCGCTGACCCAGAGCTCCGCCCCTTTTACCCCGACATGAGGCCACACCTGAGGCTGCACAGGTGAGTTTATGACATCACAGCGTGTTCCACCTGTCTGTCCAGAGGGAACTCCTCTCTCTGAACATCTCAACAACATCCAAACTAAAACCAGACTCGTCTCATAAAGCAGTTGGTTTTGTTTTTAACTCTTTCAGCTGATTTTCACTGGAATCAGGAGAAAAATCGGAACATGGAGCAGGTTTTTCTTCCTCGTTACAAACACAAACAACTTCCACTGATTTAGATGATCTGAAACAAGTTGATGTTTATGAGACGAGTTTAGTTTAGAAATGAGACAAAGATTCTGACAGATGCTGAGTTTTTACAGGTCCTGGTCCTGGTCTTGGTCCTAGTCCAGGTCCTGGTCCTGGTCCTGGTCCTAGTCCTGGTCCTGGTCCTGGTCCAGGTCCAGGTCCTGGTCTTGGTCCTAGTCCAGGTCCTGGTCCAGGTCTTGGTCCTAGTCCAGGTCCTGGTCCTGGTCCTGGTCCAGGTCCAGGGGGCGGAGCCTCCGTGTGTTCAGAGCTGAGGTTGAGTTCAGGCTGAGACACGACGCTGATGAGGAGATTAACATCACACACACAGGAGGAGGTGTGTGTGTGTGTGTGTATCTATCTGATAACATCACACTCTGTTTCTATCACAGCCAACAGGTGTGTGTGTCTGTGTGTGTGTGTCTGTGTGTAAACCACAACACACACACAGTTCAGACTCCATAGATCTACTTTGATTATTGATTGATCGCCGTCTGTCTTTGTATGAACTTTATTGACACAGTGTTTGTGTCGTGAGGCCACGCCCCCTCCAGAGGCCACGCCCCCTCCTGTGATGCTGCAGCTAATGTGTGTGTGTGTAATGTGTGTGTGTAATGTGTGTAACCACAGAGAGGAGGTAATGACAGCGTGTGTGTAAACACACAGCTTTAGCAGCGCTAATGGCCCGTCTGTCTGCACACACACACACACACACACACACGCTGTCTCTTTGATGTCAGTGGAGCAGGTCCAGACAGGAAGCTGCTGCTCTCATCTCACTACAGTAGCATGGGGGGGGGGGGTGAACTACATTACCCATAATCCTCCTGACAACTGCTGCTGGGGTTTGGTTTAACCCTCCTAGGTCAAGGAAGGAAGGAAGGAAAGGAGGAAGGAAGTAAGGAAGGGAGGAAGGAAGGAAGGAAGAAAAGAAGGAAGGAAGGAAGGAAGGAAGGAAGGAAGGAAGGAAGGAAGGAAGGAAGGAAGGAAGGAAGGAAGGAAGGAAGGAAGGAAGGAAGGAAGGAAGGAAGGAAGGAAGGAAGGAAGGAAGGAAGGAAGGAAGGAAGGAAGAGAGGAAGGAAGGGAGGAAAGGAGGAAGGAAGGAAGGAAGGGAGGAAGGGAGGGAGGAAGGAAGGAAGGAAGGAAGAGAGGAAGGAAGGAAGGGAGGAAGGAAGGAAGGAAGGAAGGAAGGAAGGAAGGAAGGAAGGAAGGAAGGAAGGAAGGAAGGAAGGAAGGAAGGAAGGAAGGAAGGAAGGAAGGAAGGGAGGAAGGAAGGAAGGAAGGGAGGAAGGAAGGAAGGAAGGAAGGAAGGATTGAAGGAAGGAAGGAAGGAAGGATAGAAGGAAGGAAGGAGTAGGAAGGAGGAAGGAAGGGAGAAGGAAGGAAGGAAGGAAGGTAGGAAGGGAGGAAGGAAGGAAGGAAGGAAGGAAGGAAGGAAGGTAGGAAGGAAGGAAGGAAGGAAGGAAGAGAGGAAGGAAGGGAGGAAAGGAGGAAGGAAGGAAGGAAGGAAGGAAGGAAGGAAGGAAGAGAGGAAGGAAGGGAGGAAGGAAGGGAGGAAAGGAGGAAGGAAGGAAGGAAGGGAGGAAGGAAGGAAGGAAGGAAGGAAGGAAGGAAGGAAGAAGGGAGGAAGGAAGGAAGGAAGGAAGGAAGGAAGGAAGGAAGGAAGGAAGGAAGGAAGGAAGGAAGGAAGGAAGGAAGGAAGGAAGGAAGGAAGGAAGGAAGGAAGGAAGGGAGGAAGGAAGGGAGGAAGGAAGGAAGGAAGGAAGGAAGGAAGGAAGGAAGGAAGGAAGGAAGGAAGGAAGGAAGGAAGGAAGGAAGGAAGGAAGGAAGGGAGGAAGGAAGGGAGGAAAGGAGGAAGGAAGGAAGGAAGGAAGGAAGGAAGGAAGGAAGGAAGGAAGGAAGGAAGGAGGATCACTCTTAAAGCCCAGGACATCATCCAGTGTCCTGACCACCCACTCCACTCCGAATCCGAGCTCCTTCCCTCTGGCAGGAGGTTCAGATTACCAAAACCCAAATCTAACAGACTAAAAGATTCATTCACAACACATATACATAACCATGGTGGTCTTCATTTATTGATCTATTTATTTTATTACCGATTGTATGTAACAGCTCCCAGTTTGTTCTCTGGAATACTGTCAGTTTTAATGTTGTGTGGATGTGTTTTTATCCCCCTGCAACACGACTTTCCCCTCGGGGACAATAAAGCTGAAGCTGAAGGCGGAAACTACGACAGATTCCCTCCAGGACTGTTGAGGCTGTTAAAACGTCCTCAGTGAACTGTGGACGGTGTCCCTTCAGGACACTGGGACTGCAGGGGACGAGCAGTGTGGAGGAATATTAAAGGGCTGTTCTGTAGTTTCATGGAGGTTTTTGTGTCAGGCGCTATTGCTCTCATATAAAGTTTGGTTGGACAAGGAACCACCTCCTGGGAATAAAACACACTACTATATATTAGTATTCATCAGTAGTATTTGTAAATACTACTACTTCCTTCTTCCTAGGAAGGGAGGAAGGGAGGAAGGGGGTAAAAAGGAAGGAAGGAAGGAAGGGAGGAAGGAAGGAAGGAAGGAAGGAAGGAAGGAAGGAAGGAAGGAAGGAAGGAAGGAAGGAAGGAAGGAAGGAAGGAAGGAAGGAAGGAAGGAAGGAAGGAAGGAAGGAAGGAAGGAAGGAAGGAAGGAAGGAAGGAAGGAAGGAAGGAAGGAAGGAAGGAAGGGAAGAAGGAAGGAAGGAAGGAAGGAAGGAAGGAAGGAAGGAAGGAAGGAAGGAAGGAAGGAAGGAAGGAAGGAAGGAAGGAAGGAAGGAAGGAAGGAAGGAAGGAAGGAAGGAAGGAAGGAAGGAAGGAAGGAAGGAAGGGAGAAAGAAGGAAGGAAGGAAGGAAGGAAGGAAGGAAGGAAGGAAGGAAGGAAGGAAGGAAGGAAGGAAGGAGGAAGGAAGGAAGGAAGGAAGGAAGGAAGGAAGGAAGGAAGGAAGGAAGGAAGGAAGGAAGGAAGGAAGGAAGGAAGAAAGAAGGAAGGAAGGAAGGAAGGAAGGAAGGAAGGAAGGAAGGAAGAAGGAAGGAAGGAAGGAAGGAAGGAAGGGAGAAAGAAGGAAGGAAGGAAGGAAGGAAGGAAGGAAGGAAGGAAGGAAGGAAGGAAGGAAGGAAGGAAGGAAGGAAGGAAGGAAGGAAGGAAGGAAGGAAGGAAGGAAGGAAGGAAGGAAGAAGGGAGGAAGGACGAAGGGAAAGAAGGAAGGATGGAAAGATGGGAGAAAAGAAGGACGAAGGAAGGAGGAAGAGGAAGGAAGGAAGGAAGGAAGGAAGGAAGGAAGGAAGGAAGGAAGGAAGGAAGGAAGGAAGGAAGGAAGGAAGGGAGGAAGGAAGGAAGGAAGGAAGGAAGGAAGGAAGGAAGGGAGAAAGAAGGAAGGAAGGAAGGAAGGAAGGAAGGAAGGAAGGGAGAAAGAAGGAAGGAAGGAAGGAAGGAAGGAAGGAAGGAAGGAAGGAAGGAAGGAAGGAAGGAAGGAAGGAAGGAAGGAAGGAAGGAAGGAAGGAAGGAAGGAAGGAAGGAAGAAGGAAGGAAGGAAGGAAGGAAGGAAGGAAGGGAGAAAGAAGGAAGGAGAAGGAGAAGAACTAGAGAAGAAGTACTACAAGTACTACAGGAGAGGAGGAGAGGTAGTATCCTGTAGTATTTGTATTTTTATTTTGCGCCAGATTTTTTTTGTCTGACTTTTGTTGTCTTGTGTTGTATTTTTTTTTGTTTTTGTCTGGCTTCTTTGGGGGGGGGGGGCTGATGCTGCTTCGTGCCTCTAACCCTCACCCTGAGGAGGAACTGAAGTGATGAAGTGATGACAGACACAGAAACAGTGACAACGACGTCGTGGTGACCAGAAGCTGAAGCTGCCGTCGCTCGTCCTGCGTTTTATTTTAATGAAACTATGACAAATTAAAACGTCAACAAACAACAAAACGACTTCCAGCCTCGTTTCTTTACAAAACTAAAACACCCAGCGAAGCCCCGCCCCCGCCCTCCCCCACGCCGCCCCGCCCCCTCCTGGTTAAAGTGCTTGAAGCCACAGAGAGCTGAGGCCACGCCCCCTCCCAGAGGAAGGAGGCGGAGCCACGTCCACACTTCCTGTCTCTGAGGACAAGCCCCGCCCCCTCTGTCCAATCACAGCTCAGCTCCGTCAACACTGGGAGTTTGTTTGTTTGTTTGTTTGTTTGTGGCTCGTTCAGCAGCTGCGGCGGGCGCCAGCGATGCGGCGGCGGCGGCGGGGACGAATGCAGGTCGTTGCTGTGAATGTGATGACATCATCATCGGCGAAGTGGAGCTGATTGGATCTGATTACTGATTTGAAATGTTGACAATTATTGATGTCGATAAATAAACATTGTGACATCACCGACCGTCCAGAGCGGCGTGCAGGTGTGGCGATGATGTCATCATGGAGCTGAGGTCACATGACATGGTCAAAACTTTTAATTAATTAATGATTTAAACGTCTCCAACGTCCGATCGTCCATCAGTTCATTGATCTGTCCATCGGCAGCACTCTGTGTGTGTGTGTGTGTGTGGTTTCCATGGCGACGAGGAGGACGCTGTGTGGGTCGCCGTGGTGATGAAAAGGTACCAGAGGTGTTTCTGAAACAGACAAACAGACAGAGTGCTGGTGACGTCATCATCCTCGCCTCGGGGGGGGGTGTTGACATCATCATCGTCCTCCTCATTGTTTTGTGGTGATGACATCATCATCGTCCTCCCCTCGGGGTGATGACATCATCGTCCTGGTCTCTTAGAGACCCAGCGACTTGCGTACGATCTTCTGGGCCAGTTTGTAGAACTGCTCTCTGTCCTCGCGCCACATCTTGGAGGCGTCGACGTTCGCACCGCTTTCATCGTTGGGCTCTGTGGGGGAGTGACATCATAGTGACATCATCAGTGACATCGTAGGTGTGTGCGGCTCCAACTCTAACATCAGGTCTTGGTTCAAGCTGATCTCGTCTCTACTTGACTTGTTCTATGACATTATTTTCTATCTTTAAATAAATGCTACTAACCTTGAATTTAAAGGGATAGTTCAACATTTTGTCAAATTGTTACCACACAGAGTTGTTTTAGAGGGAAATTCATGTAAAACCTCTGATGCACGTTGTCTTCAGGGACAGTTTTTCATCATCAGTCTCTGTATTTCCCTCTAAAACAACTCTGTGTGGTAACGTTGTGTTATTATCTCATAGCGTGGTGAATGTGCAGGTCACAACTTGTCCACCAGAGCGTTGTGGAGTTGTTGGATTGTGTATTTGATGAGTTTGATGTAGCCTCGTAAACCAGACTCTCCCGGAAATGCATTCAATTCATTTCTCAGGAAGAGTCTGGCCTCATACCCGTTGTAAGCGTTTCGCCGAAACACTCCGCCTACCGAGCCAATCAGTCCCTGATTGGCCAACGTGCTGTGATTGACACAGCACGTTGGCCAATCAGGGACCGAAGAAGAACAGCGATAACGTCTTTTCCTCCCAGAAACTCAACAAGCGCCGACTCTTGCTCTAGTTTAAGTTCTGTAATTGATGGTATTTCATTTAGAACTTCCCTTACTGCTGTTTTTACGCCGCTGTTTGACGCTCCGCCATGTTTGTTGTAGGTGAGTCCAGTCCATGTAGCGATGTTTTCAGGCCCTGATTGGCCAACGTGCTGTGTCAATCCACAGCGGCGACGCTGATTGGCTCGGTAGACGGCCGATTTCTGGCGAAACGATTTCAACGGGTATGAGGCCAGACTCTCCCTGAGAAATGAATTGAATGCATTTCCGGGAGAGTCTGGTTTACGAGGCTAAGTTTGATGAGGGAAACCAAGAAATCCCATGAGCCTCCGTAGCGTAGCTCTGAGCAGCTCACGGCTCTGCTCCACCGTTCTAAAAATAGCTTGCACCGACAATTAAAGGTAACGAACCTACTGCTATGACTATAGGGGTTATGGTGATGGGACGGTTTGACTAAATGTTGAACTGTCCCTTTAAATAAAGGGGGAAAAGTTAAAAGAGCATAAAAACGAAGTGTGTGTGTGTGTGTGTGTGTGTGTGTGTGTGTGTGTGTGTGTGTGTGTGTGTGTGTGTGTGTGTGTGTGTGTGTGTGTGTTACCTGCCAGCATGCTGACCACAGACAACAGGATCTTCTCGACGCTCTGGACCGGACTCCACCGCTCGGCGCTGCTCTCGTATCCCATCGGGTCGTCGCCGGGAGCGTGAAGGATGGAGATGCAGACCCGCCCGTCTGGGTAGACTGGGGGGGGGGGGGGGGGGGGGAGGGAGGAGGGGGGGGGTCAGGTAGAGGGTTTAGTTTTCAGTTAATTCTTTCCAAAACAAATACTCATTCAGCTTTTTTTCCCCAGACTCTTATTTTGAAGGGCCAACCAGACTCTAGTTTTCAAAGTAAAAGCCCAGTGTGCGAGTGTGTGTGTGACACGTGCAGCGGGGGCGTGGCCTGTTCACCTGTCAGGTGAGGGGGGATTATCAGTACATCAGACCGTGATGTGATAACTACTTCCTGTCATGGAGGCCGGGACTCGAACCGCCGATCAAGTGTTTTGTTATGTTCACCCGCTGCAGGACGAGGCGCTACAGTCACAGCAGGAAGTTCAGCTGCAGGCCATGCAGGCGTGTGTGTGTGTGTGTGTGGCCTCTAATCAGAGCGCAGCGTGCTCAGACGGCCTGTGACATCACAGCTCAGACGTCTGTCCACTAATCACAGCGTTGGTAATGACACCACGCCGACAGCACGCCAGCGACACGGCGGCAGCGTGTCGTGACAGGTGGAGGCGACGCAGCAGCAGCGTGTCAGCAGCTTCCTGTCGCCTCAACGCTGTCACATGACACGACTCGGAGGAAAAGCTCTGAAATGACCACGAGGAGCCGGACGCCGTCGACTGGAACCACGTTTACATTTATACAAGTTAATTAATAAATAAATAAAAGAGGAAGAAGCGCGGGGGGAAAGGGGGCGGAGCCTGGGGTGACTCAGCATAAAGGGGGCGGAGCCTATAGAGAGCTTATTGTTGAGGTGGAATATGACTCAGCATAAAGGGGGCGGAGCCTGTGATGACTCAACATAAAGGGGGCGGAGCCTGTGGTGACTCAGCATAAAGGGGGCGGAGCCTGTGGAGAATTTCCTGTTGGGGTGGAACATGATTCAGCATAAAGGGGGCGGAGCCTGCGGAGAATTTACTGTTGGGGTGGAACATGACTCAGCATAAAGGGGGCGGAGCCTGTGGTGACTCTGCATAAAGGGGGCGGAGCCTGTGGAGAATTTACTGTTGGGGTGGAACATGACTCAGCATAAAGGGGGCGGAGCCTGTGATGACTCCGCATAAAGGGGGCGGAGCCTGTGATGACTCTGCATAAAGGGGGCGGAGCCTGTGGAGAATTTACTGTTGGGGTGGAACATGACTCAGCATAAAGGGGGCGGAGCCTGTGATGACTCAGCATAAAGGGGGCGGAGCCTGTGATGACTCAGCATAAAGGGGGCGGAGCCTGTGGAGAACTTACTGTTGGGGTGGAACATGACTTGGCATAAAGGGGGCGGAGCCTGTGGTGACTCAGCATAAAGGGGGCGGAGCCTGTGGAGAACTTACTGTTGGGGTGGAACATGACTTGGCATAAAGGGGGCGGAGCCTGTGATGACTGAGCATAAAGGGGGCGGAGCCTGTGATGACTGAGCATAAAGGGGGCGGAGCCTGTAGAGAACTTACTGTTGGGGTGGAACATGACTCAGCATAAAGGGGGCGGAGCCTGTGGTGACTGAGCATAAAGGGGGCGGAGCCTGTAGAGAACTTACTGTTGGGGTGGAACATGACTCAGCATAAAGGGGGCGGAGCCTGTGATGACTCAGCATAAAGGGGGCGGAGCCTGTGATGACTCAGCATAAAGGGGGCGGAGCCTGTGGAGAACTTACTGTTGGGGTGGAACATGACTTGGCATAAAGGGGGCGGAGCCTGTGGTGACTCAGCATAAAGGGGGCGGAGCCTGTAGAGAACTTACTGTTGGGGTGGAACATGACTCAGCATAAAGGGGGCGGAGCCTGTAGAGAACTTACTGTTGGGGTGGAACATGACTCAGCATAAAGGGGGCGGAGCCTGTGATGACTCAGCATAAAGGGGGCGGAGCCTGTGGAGAACTTACTGTTGGGGTGGAACATGACTTGGCATAAAGGGGGCAGAGCCTGTAGTGACTCAGCATAAAGGGGGCGGAGCCTGTAGAGAACTTACTGTTGGGGTGGAACATGACTCAGCATAAAGGGGCGGAGCCTGTGGTGACTCAGCATAAAGGGGGCGGAGCCTGTAGAGAATTTACTGTTGGGGTGGAACATGACTCAGCATAAAGGGGGCGGAGCTTGTTGTGACTCAGCATAAAGGGGGCGGAGCCTGTGGAGAATTTACTGTTGGGGTGGAACATGACTCAGCATAAAGGGGGCGGAGCCTGTGATGACTCAGCATAAAGGGGGCGGAGCCTGTAGAGAATTTACTGTTGGGGTGGAACATGACTCAGCATAAAGGGGGCGGAGCCTGTGATGACTCAGCATAAAGGGGGCGGAGCCTGTGGAGAATTTACTGTTGGGGTGGAACATGACTCAGCATAAAGGGGGCGGAGCCTGTGGAGAACTTACTGTTGGGGTGGAACATGACTCAGCATAAAGGGGGCGGAGCCTGTGATGACTCAGCATAAAGGGGGCGGAGCCTGTGGAGAACTTACTGTTGGGGTGGAACATGACTTGGCATAAAGGGGGCAGAGCCTGTAGTGACTCAGCATAAAGGGGGCGGAGCCTGTAGAGAACTTACTGTTGGGGTGGAACATGACTCAGCATAAAGGGGCGGAGCCTGTGGTGACTCAGCATAAAGGGGGCGGAGCCTGTAGAGAATTTACTGTTGGGGTGGAACATGACTCAGCATAAAGGGGGCGGAGCTTGTTGTGACTCAGCATAAAGGGGGCGGAGCCTGTGGAGAATTTACTGTTGGGGTGGAACATGACTCAGCATAAAGGGGGCGGAGCCTGTGATGACTCAGCATAAAGGGGGCGGAGCCTGTGGAGAATTTACTGTTGGGGTGGAACATGACTCAGCATAAAGGGGGCGGAGCCTGTGATGACTCAGCATAAAGGGGGCGGAGCCTGTGGAGAATTTACTGTTGGGGTGGAACATGACTCAGCATAAAGGGGGCGGAGCCTGTAGAGAACTTACTGTTGGGGTGGAACATGACTCAACATAAAGGGGGCGGAGCCTGTGGTGACTCAGCATAAAGGGGGCGGAGCCTGTGGAGAATTTACTGTTGGGGTGGAACATGACTCAGCATAAAGGGGGCGGAGCCTGTGATGACTCAGCATAAAGGGGGCGGAGCCTGTGGAGAACTTACTGTTGGGGTGGAACATGTCGCAGGTGAACCTCATCTTGGGAGGACTGAGCGGGTAGTCGGAGGGGAAGCTGAGGACGGCGGGAAACACTCCACCTTCAAAACACGTGTCCTGAGGCCCCCTGGGACGGAGACACAAGACAGAACATCCTGGTACTTTACATCATTTTCTGTTGCCCCCCCCCGTAGAGCATTGTGGTACCTATACACTGCTAAGCCTGTATGCTGCTGGAACGTCACCGTCCCATTAGGATTAACTCATACAGTAAAGTGCGTTGCCAGGGGAACCAGAACCAGGACGCAGCTCAGTGTCGTCCTGCTGGACCCGGACCAGACGCTGCTGAGACATCAGTCACCCCCGGCGACGGCCCTGAGTAATGATGGGATGTGGTGTGGGTGATGTCACAGAGAGGGGGAGGGAGGGGGGGGCAGGAATGTGACTGAGCTGCTGTTTTAAATTGAAGGGCAGGAGAAGCCGTTGGCACGACGACAACAACAAGAGGCTCCAGTTACACCTAATGATGATGATGATGATGATGATGATGCGTTCGCTGACATCACACAGCTCGCTCCCTTTGAAGCTCTGTTTCCTCTGGTTCTTACAGGAAGCTCCGTTTGACAAAACCTCACACCAGAACCACAAGAACCACACAAGACCAGAACCACCAGAACCACCAGAACAACACAAGACCAGAACCACCAGAACCACACAAGACCAGAACCACACAAGACCAGAACCACACAAGACCAGAACCACACAAGACCAGAACCACCAGAACCACACAAGACCAGAACCACACAAGACCAGAACCACACAAGACCAGAACCACCAGAACCACACAAGACCAGAACCACACAAGACCAGAACCACCAGAACCACACAAGACCAGAACCACACAAGACCAGAACCACACAAGACCAGAACCACCAGAACCACCAGAACCACACAAGACCAGAACCACCAGAACCACAGCAGAACCTCTGGTGTGATCTTTAGCATCAATCACTGTTATTTCTGTTTCTAGACATAATGAGTTAATCAACGGCCTGTAAATTAAACGTTATTTAAACTACTTCTAGTTTACTCTCCTTTATGATTGACTGAGTTTATCTCCGTCTCTGCTCCTCAGTTTGGAGTTTAAATGGTAAATGGACTTGCACTTATATAGCGCTTTTCTAGTCACTTGGACCACTCAAAGCGCTTTTACAATGTAATGGTCGCATTCACCCTTTCACACACATTCATACAGCGCTGTTCGCAGACAGGCTTTGGAGGCTAATCATTCACACACATTAATACATCCGATGGCACATCGGAGGGCAAGTGTGGGTTCAGTGTCTTGCCCAAGGACACTTCGACATGCGGACTGGAGGAGCCGGAATCGAACCGCCGACCTTCCGGTTGATGGTCGACCCGCTCTACCTCCTGAGCCACAGCCGCCAGGTTTGTTCTTGGACAGACTGTGTAGAAGGTGTTGATGGGATGATACAGAACCAGAACCACCAGAACGTCTGGACTTCATCTCATCATCACATCCTTTATTTAACCAGGTAAAAACTCATTGAGATTTAAAACCTCTTTTCCAAGAGTGACCTGGGACCAGAACGACGTATTAAACAGACACAAGTGGTGCTGATGAGGAACATCTGGAGAACCCTGACACCTGCTGGTCGCCACGGCAACTGCAGCTGGTTCCACACTGTTATTGTCATTCATCCATCACTGTTATTATACATTCATATAATATGTGGTTTGTAAACTCACAGGTTCCTGAAGGTTCTTGAACAACCTGCAGAACCTCCAGGAACCTGCAGAACCTCCAGGAACCTGCAGAACCTTCAGGAACCTGCAGAACCTCGAGGAACCTGTGAACCTTCAGGAACCTGTGAACCTCCAGGAACCTGTGAACCTTCAGGAACCTGCAGAACCTTCAGGAACCCGCAGAACCTTCAGGAACCTGCAGAACCTTCAGGAACCTGCAGAACCTTCAGGAACCTGTGAACCTTCAGGAACCTGCAGAACCTTCAGGAACCTGCAGAACCTTCAGGAACCCGCAGAACCTTCAGGAACCCGCAGAACCTTCAGGAACCTGCAGAACCTCCAGGAACCTGCAGAACCTTCAGGAACCTGCAGAACCTTCAGGAACCTGCAGAACCTCCAGGAACCTGTGAACCTCCAGGAACCTGTGAACCTTTAGGAACCTGTGAACCTTCAGGAACCTGCAGAACCTTCAGGAACCTGCAGAACCTTCAGGAACCTGCAGAACCTTCAGGAACCTGTGAACCTCCAGGAACCTGCAGAACCTTCAGGAACCTGCAGAACCTCCAGGAACCTGCAGAACCTTCAGGAACCTGCAGACCCTCCAGGAACCTGCAGAACCTTCAGGAACCTGTGAACCTCCAGGAACCTGCAGAACCTCCAGGAACCTGCAGAACCTCCAGGAACCTGCAGAACCTCCAGGAACCTGTGAACCTTCAGGAACCTGTGAACCTTCAGGAACCTGGAGAACCTTCAGGAACCTGCAGAACCTTCAGGAACCTGGAGAACCTTCAGGAACCTTGAGAACCTTCAGGAACCTGGAGAACCTTCAGGAACCTTGAGAACCTTCAGGAACCTGCTGAACCTCCATGGAGCTGATGGAAGTCTCCAGATCAAACAGCGTGTGGAGACTCGGTTCAGAGTCGGTACTCACATGATGAGCGCCTCCCACTCGAAGAAGTTCTCCTCGTTGGCCGGACCTGCAGGAGAACAGACTGAATTATTTTTTTTATTTATTTATTTTTTTTTCCCTACAATGAAACCAAACTTTGTGTAAACATAGGAAGTTGATTATGAACCTGATCCCAGGTCATGTTCATGTGTTTCGGTCTCACCTGCAACAATCCCCTCAGGTGGGTTCAGGGTCAGCTCTGAAACACACACACACACACACGCAGGTTAGACCTACAATAAAACATACAGTATACAATGTTTATCAACGTTTTTTAACATTTTATTGACCAGACAACTAATAGATTAACCGTTTAAATAATCGACCGATTTATCGATAAAGAAAATTAATCGTTAGCTGCAGCTATAAATACAGTCCTGGTCACTCTTCAGTGATAGGTGAACACAAACAATAATATGACCAAACACAACAACGTGTTGCACTCAAATTATGTAGGCTGCTATTGCCTAGTGTATATTAATTGTTCTACACAGGATATATCTTATCATATAGTTCCTTTCTGTATTCTATTTATTTTCCTTCTGTATGAATAAAGTTCTATCTATCTATCTATCTATCTATCTATCAGCTGATCGGATAATAACGCCATGGTGGTTATTGATCAGCTGATCGGATAATAACGCCATGGTGGTTATTGATCAGCTGATCGGACTCGTCACGTTATCACTCGTAGTTTCTTAAGTTTGTTGAAGAAATGACGCAGATTTAAAGCGACAGCTCTTAGTTTTCATCGTTAAACCACAGCAACGCCACAGTAAATTCACCTCAGTGAAGTTACACAAACACTTTTATGTAAACCACGTTGTTGTTTTTGGTTTTGAATAAAGTTAGTTGCAGTAACGGTGCCGCTGTTAGCTTAGCCTGTTAGCCTAGCCTGTTAGCCTCGCCGTCACTCACGTTTGTATTCCGCCATCAGCCTCTTGAGCGCGGTACCGGCCATGCTGCTCCACCGGGACCGAGTCGAACCGGAGTTACGTCAAGTTAAAACCTGCTCCGGTAAAAACGGCCGTTGTTGTTTTCCTGCTCCGCCGCTAAACTGTGACAGACGCTGCTGACTCTACTGCGCATGCTCAGGTCTTCCGGTTCTTCTTCTTCGTGGTGACGTTGACCGGAAGCTGTGACAGCCTCGCTGCCGCCCCCTGCTGGACATCAGGATGTCAGGACATGAAACAGTGAAACATCCAGAGTTTATCACCTAGCTGACATTAAAACGTGTTAAACCAAGCCTATTTTCTAGGCCTTTTCTTGAAAATTGCATATCCATAATAAAATGAATATATCCCTGCAACCACAAGGTCTATTTGAATACTTTTGAAGTAAAGGGAAACAAATTAGACATTTC
Organism: Decapterus maruadsi; assembly: GCA_030347415.2. Taxonomy (NCBI): domain Eukaryota; kingdom Metazoa; phylum Chordata; class Actinopteri; order Carangiformes; family Carangidae; genus Decapterus; species Decapterus maruadsi. The sequence continues at coordinate 29,216,657 of CM064902.1, forward strand.
TGAGATGTGTAAATTTCAATAGGCCTATATGTGTTACTGGTGAAGAGTAAATGAAGATGGCACACAAAAAAAATGAAATAAAATTAATTAATTTTTTCAACCAGGGCCCTGTTTTCCTATGTTTTTCTGTATCGGTGAGTGATGGTTATCGGCTCCTGAAGCCTGTCCGGACCGATTTAACATCAGTCAAAGTTCAAACTGGAATGGATTTACCCAGAAAACTGTTTATTTATTTGTAATGCAAGAGTGCTTTGCAACTTTAGCAGAAGCTATAATTTTAATTAGCTTGACAATACAACGACATCATAATTTCTTCTCCAAAACAACCAACAAATACTGACATGAGACATTTAAATATAAGACTCGAGAATATAATGAAGTGAAACATGATTCACTGACAGTGAGGAACATTTTGTTGTGTGTGTTTGTTTTTGTTGTGGTGACACAGCTGCACACAAAAAACTGCTGGGTGAATTTAATGACTCAATCGCTGGGTCGTTGACAATGGATCCAGATAGGGTGATTAATTTAATTTTTGGTGAAATATCTTTGGGTCTTTTATTGTGGTGGCATCGCAACAGACTAAACTGCACAACAGCCAAGTCCTGGGCATGGAAGTACTGACTGCTCGGTGAACTGAAGGACCCATTTGATGGGTGTGGTAATGTTGGGTGATTAATTTAGTTTTGGGTGAAAATCTGTGGGTCTTTTTTTTGTTGTGGTGGGAACATTGACCAATGAACTGGGTAACCACAACGTTGGTTCCCATTCCCGCTGCACCACACCCATTTAATGACTCAATTTTCCTCTGCTGTGAATTACAGTTAGGGAAAGGCACGATCCTGGATCTTGGAAGTAAGTGGCTATATTTCATATAAAATGTGACACAGCCGCACCAATATTCACGATATAATACGGCTTCTTGTGTGTTAGGCTATTGCTTCTGTTGGCTAGTGTTTGTTGTTAAAGGGATAGTTCAACATTTTGGCAAATTTGCCCATTGCCATAATCGCTATAGTCATAGCAGTAGGTTCGTTACCTTTAATTGTAGGTGTAAGCTATTTTTAGAACGGCGGAGCGGAGCTGCAGGCTGTTCAGAGCTACGCTATGGAGGCTAAGGGAATTTCTTGGTTTCCCTCATTAAACTCATCAAATACAACATCCCAAAACTCCACAGCACTTTTGTAGACAAGTTGTGACCTGCAGAACCACCACGCTATGAGATAATAACGTAACGATACGAAACGGAGCCGTTTTCGAGGTAAATACAGGGTAAATACGGAGACTGCTTGCTGAAAAACTGTCCCTGAACGCAACGCGCATCAGCGGTTTTGCATGAATTTACCTCGAAAACGGCTCCGTTTCGTAACGTTCCGTTATTATCTCATAGCGTGGTGGTTCTGCAGCTCACAACATGTCTACAAAAGCGCTGTGGAGTTTTAGGATTTTGTATTTGATGAGTTTAATGAAGGAAACCAAGAAATTCCCTTAGCCTCCGTAGCGTAGCTCTGAGCAGCGTGCAGCTCCGCTCCGCGGTACTAAAAATAGCTTACACCTACAATTAAAGGTAACGAACCTACTGCTATGACTATAGCGATTATGGCAATGGGCCAATTTGCCAAAATGTTGAACTATCCCTTTAACGCTAGCCAGTTAAACTATCTAGCTAAGCCTTCTGGCCATTTAGCTAGTACTACTGATACTGTAGGCTTGTTGGATTGTGAGTATGAACTAGGCTAGAGCCCGGCTAGGTCTTTGGTATGGAGTGCCCCAACAAAGGGTGAAATGTGACCCACACTCCTGGCTCAAATTAACCAATTTTTGGATAAAATAGTCGATCCAGTATGTGGGGTCAAATTTGTAACCCACGGGCCCTCGGTCCTTTTGACCCAGTGCCTAGAAGGTGAGATAGTGACTACCCATTAGGTCAATGAAATTGTGTGATTATTGACCCAGCAGTTTGTGTGGACAGATGTTTATCAGTCACACTGATCGATGATCGATCATCACTGTGCTCTGCTGCAGCTCAGCAGCCTCTTCACGTGCACGAAGATCTCCTTCATCTTCAGCCCGTACACCACCGGGTTGAACAGGGTCGGAACCAGCAGCAGCACGATGGAGACCAGGGTGGTTGCCCCGGTGACCCCGGCTCCAGCCTCCAGCCGCTGCAGCACCATCTCCAGCGCCAGGCTAGCGGAGTAGTTGATGAAGACGAGCAGATGTGGCAGACAGGTGTTGAGGGCTTTGCTGCTGAAGGAGTGGGAGCTGCGCAGACACACAGCGAGCACACGGCCGTAGGAGATGAGCACGGAGGCAGCAGGAATGACCACGATGACGGTGGCGCTGACGAGGCCGTAGACGTTGAGCAGCAGCGCTGCTTTGCCGCCGCAGCTCAGGTTGATGAAGCTGTAGATGTTACAGTAGAGTCTGTTCATCTGGAAGCGGCACAGCGGGATGCGCCACATCAGCAGCGCTGCACCGCCAACCACCGCCGCGGGCAGCAGCCAGCACGTCAGCAGCAGCGCCGTCACAGCGGCAGGCGGCAGCAGCACGGCGTAGCGCAGCGGGCAGCAGATAGACAGGTACCGGTCCAGGGCCATGGAGGCCAGCAGCAGGAAGCCGGACCCGCCCAGAGAATAAACCACGAAGGCCTGACACACGCAGGCACCCGGGGTCAGCTCTGAGGAGCGGCGGCCCGACGCCAGGTCCAGCAGCAGCTTCGGGTAGACGGCCGCGCTGCCAACCACTGAGTTGAGCAGCAGTGCGGCGATAAAGACGAACATGGGCCGGTGCAGGTTCCTCTGGGAGCAGATGACGTAGACGACCACCGTGTCACTGCCCAGGAGGAACAGGTAGACCAGCAGGAAGACCACGAAGAAGAGCCACCTGTGGTCATACAGCTGCACGAGACCGACCAGAGTCAGTGAGCCTGACGTCACAGAGGTCACAGAGGTCACGTTGAGCTCAGGTGAACAACACATCTGGACAGAACCACAGCAGAACATGAATGTGTGAGACAGTCAGAACCAACAGGTAAACACCATCACCACCATCAACAGATTAACAGGTCAAAAGATGAACAGGCAAATGAGTGAACAGAAAAACAGGTGAACAAATGAATAGGTAAACAGGTGAACAGGTGAACAAATAAACTGGTGAATAGAACAGATAAACCGGTCAATCGAAAAACAGGTGAACAGGTGAACAGGTGAACTGAGCAACAGATGAACAGGTGAATAGAAAAACAGCTCAACAGATAAACAGGTGAACATGTAAATAGAAGAACAGATTAACAGTTGAATAGATAAACTGGTGAACAGATAAACAGGTCAACAGATGAACTGGTAAACAGGTGAATAGATAAACTGGTGAGCAAATGAACAGAACAGATAAACTGGTGAATAGAAAAACAGGTCAACAGGTGAATGAGTGAACAGGCAAACAGGTCTAAAGGTGGACAGATAAAAAGGTTAACGAATGAACAGATAAACAGATTTACAAGTGAACAGGTGAGCAGGTTCTCCAGGTGAGGACCCTGCTCCGTGTGTCCGTCTCCGTCTCCTCTGCAGCTTTTATCAGCTGCTTATCATCCTCAGTGGAGCTCATTAACCTCAGGTCACCTTCGTCTTCATCACTCTGTCCTAACTATCCTTTCTATTATATGTCTTATCGTCACTGTGCGTCTGTGTAATGCTGCTGCTGCACTGTAATTTCCCAGCTTGGGATCAATAAAGTATATCTTATCTTATCTTATCTGAACAAACATCTCAGGTCACCAACTCCTTGATGAGCTGAACAACAAAGTAATGATGTCATCAATTAAACAGACATGAAGTGATGAGCTCAGTTTGAAGCTAGAACTGTCAGCCTGGACCTTAACACAAACAAACAGGACGATGGTGTTTCTGATGTTTTCATAGTCGTTTCACAGTCGTTTACCACTATTATTCCAAATTCATATTATTTAGTCAGTTTTGGTGATTAAGACGTGTAGGACAGGACTGATGCTTGATTGATTATTAAATAATTGATGATCATTATATGATTATTCAATTATCAAAACATAACTTGTCAGGGCGCAATCACCCTAGGATATCGTACCGTGCTCACAAGTGACATCAAAAGCTTCCTAAATAAGAAGAAGGAGGCTTTTAAGATCGGTGACTCAGTCCTGATTAAGACAGCACAGCATGAACTGAAAGTGAGACTAAGGCAAGCAAAGAGAGACTACAAGAAAAAACTGGAAAGCAAACTTCAAAATAATAACATCAGGGAGGTCTGGAGAGGGTTTTAACACAGCCTCTTCTCCCTCATCTTTCACCTGACTGCCCCTCTGATCCTGCTCAACTCAATGGCCTCTCCACAAATGATCGTGATCCATCCAGCTGCCCCTTCACCACCGATCCTGCTCCACCTGGCGGTCCTGCTCCATCTGGTGGTCCAGCTCCTCCTGGCGGTCCCGCTCCTCCTGGCGGTCCTGCTCCATCCGGTGGTCCTGCTCCTCCTGGTGGTCCTGCTCCATCCGGTGGTCCTGCTCCATCCAGAGGTCCTGCTCCATCTGGTGGTCCTGCTCCATCCGGTGGTCCTGCTCCTCCTGGTGGTCCTGCTCAACCTGGGGGTCCTGCTCCATCCGGTGGTCCTGCTACATCCAGAGGTCCTGCTCAACATGGGGGTCCTGCTCCATCCGGTGGTCCTGCTACATCCAGAGGTCCTGCTCCATCTGGTGGTCCTGCTCCATCCGGTGGTCCTGCTCCTCTTGGTGGTCCTGCTCAACATGGGGGTCCTGCTCCATCCGGTGGTCCTGCTCCATCCAGAGGTCCTGCTCAACCTGGGGGTCCTGCTCCATCCGGTGGTCCTGCTACATCCAGAGGTCCTGCTCAACATGGGGGTCCTGCTCCATCCGGTGGTCCTGCTCCATCCAGAGGTCCTGCTCCATCTGGTGGTCCTGCTCCATCCGGTGGTCCTGCTCGTCCTGGTGGTCCTGCTCCATCCGGTGGTCCTGCTACATCCAGAGGTCCTGCTCAACCTGGGGGTCCTGCTACATCCAGAGGTCCTGCTCCATCCAGAGGTCCTGCTCAACATGGGGGTCCTGCTCCATCCGGTGGTCCTGCTACATCCAGAGGTCCTGCTCAACATGGTGGTCCTGCTCCATCCGGTGGTCCTGCTCCTCCTGGTGGTCCTGCTCCATCCGGTGGTCCTGCTCCATCCAGAGGTCCTGCTCAACCTGGGGGTCCTGCTCCATCCGGTGGTCCTGCTCCATCCAGAGGTCCTGCTCAACCTGGGGGTCCTGCTCCATCCGGTGGTCCTGCTACATCCAGAGGTCCTGCTCCATCCGGTGGTCCTGCTCCATCCAGAGGTCCTGCTCCATCCAGAGGTCCTGCTCCATCCAGAGGTCCTGCTCAACCTGGGGGTCCTGCTACATCCAGTGGTCCTGCTACATCCAGAGGTCCTGCTCAACCTGGGGGTCCTGCTCCATCCAGAGGTCCTGCTCAACCTGGGGGTCCTGCTACATCCAGTGGTCCTGCTACATCCAGAGGTCCTGCTCAACATGGGGGTCCTGCTCCATCCGGTGGTCCTGCTCCATCCAGAGGTCCTGCTCCATCCAGAGGTCCTGCTCAACCTGGCAGTCTGGCTCCTGTCACTCTACTCTCCCTGGAGGAAGTGTCGGCAGAACTAAGGAGACTGCGTCCTGGCAAGTCGGCTGGCCCCGATGGTGTTTCAGCTAGACTCCTGAAGGACTGCGCTGCCCAGGTGGCTGTGCCTCTCCGTACCATCTTCAACCTGAGCCTGCAGTCATGTAGGATCCCTCTTCTCTGGAAGACCTCATGCCTGGTGCCAGTTCCCAAGGTGGCGAGGCCAGCTAGAGTCAGTGACTACAGACCAGTGGCCCTGACTTCTCATATTATGAAGGCCCTGGAGAGACTACTACTTGGCCACCTTCGACCTCAAGTACAGCATGCTGTAGACCCGCTGCAGTTTGCATACCAGGAGAACATTGGGGTGGACGATGCAATCATCTACATGTTGCATCGGATTTACTCCTTCCTGGATGAACCTGGACGATATGTGAGACTGCTGTTTCTAGACTTTTCTAGTGCCTTTGACACAATCCAACCTAGTATTCTGAGAGGAAAGCTAGTGAAGATGGGTGTAGATCCAGCCATCATCTTGTGGGTCTATAACTATCTTACAGAGCGGCCACAGTATGTGAGGCTGGGGAATTGCATGTCAGACACAGTGGTGAGCAGTGTAGGAGTACCACAAGGCACTGTGCTCTCACCTTACCTCTTCACACTTTTCACTGCAGATTTCACATCCACATCTGAATCTTGCCATGTTCAGAAGTACTCTGACGACACGGCCATAGTGGCATGTGTGAAGAAGGGACAGGAAGATGAATATAGGGACCTGGTGGGGGCGTTCACAGACTGGTGCAACAAGAACAATTTGTTGCTTAATACATTAAAGACCAAAGAAATGATTACTGACTTTGGCAGGTTCAAGAGATCCTTCCGGCCTGTGACTGTGGACGGGGTGGACATTGAGAGGGTTCAGTCATACAAGTACCTCGGAGTACACCTTGATGACAGGCTGGACTGGTCCGTACACACAAATGATGTGTACAAAAAGACGCAAAGTAGCCTCTTCTTTTTGAGAAGACTCAGATCTTTTGAGATTTGCAATGTTATGCTGCGTATGTTTTACCAGTCTGTAATTGCAAGTGTAACTTTCTTTGCTATTGTCTGCTGGGTTAGCAACATCAAAGTAAGGGACAGGAACAGACTAGCGTTGTGTATTGTGTATTCATCTCTCTTTCTTTTGTGTGTCTTTGAGCTACTGGTCTGATTTGAATTTCCCTGTAAGGGATGAATAAAGTATTTCTCTACTCTAACAAACGGTTCCAGTGTGCCATTCTGAAGGGCCGCCATTCCGAATGTTTACTTTCATGTTTCAGATTTCTGCCATTCCGAACCCTAAAAAAAGGTGTGCCATTTCAAAAAGCTGCTAAAATGTGCTGTCATAAAGCAGAACAACTAACTGTGGTGGTAGTACAGTGGGTAGAGCAGTTGCCTTCCACACAGGTGACTTTTTTGTCTTGTACTGTATATTAGCCCACTGTACATTATTAGCCCACCAGGGACACACCGGCCCATTTTAACACCTTTACACATACCAGACACACCGCTGGCTCGCGCCCTGCAGCGATGGTTTCATCTGGCCTATTTTCCACGGCTGATCGCATCAAGATGGGCTGGAAGTCAAGCAAAGAAACACGAGAGAATCCGGTCCTGACCCTGACCCTTCAAAATAAAACACCACAATGGACACCTTTGGAATGGCGGGCCCTCGGAAATTCGGAATGAAGGAACTTTGGAAATTTTCAGAATAGCAGACATTGGATAACAAACACGGTGTTTAAGCATACAGGTGTCCAACAGTGCAGGTGGCACCAGGACACCTTAGACCAGAGGTCAGTGATCTCATCTGACCTTCGGCCGTTTGTCTTGGACACTCGGGTGAAGAGAGGGGCGGAGCTGTCAACTGATCACGGCCTGGTGGTGAGTTGGATTCGCTGGCAGGGGAGGAAGCTGGACAGACTTAGCAGACCCAAACATAATGTGAGGGTCTGTTGGGAAGCTGTGGCCGTAACGTCTCCGACTGCCAGTCACAGCGGAAATCCCCAAACCTAGTGGTGGACACTGGAAGTAAGGGATGCTGTCAAGCTTAAGAAGGAGCCCTATCAAGTCTGGTTGGCTTGTGGGACTCCTGAGGCAGCTGATGGGTACCGGCAGACCAAGTTTGGGGAAGCCACGGAGGAAATTCTGACAAACCATCTGGAACCTCAGGAGAGGAGATAGTTCGGAAGCTCCTCAGTGGCAAACCACTGGGAGATGGGGGTGGGGGGGTAGGAATCTGCCCTGAGTACCTCAATTCCCTGCATGTTGTGAAGCTTCTTGGCTGGCATGCCTCTGATGAAGCTTTATCCATTTAAACAAAATTAACTAGAGCAACAACAACTGTTTCACATTGTTTTCATATATTTCTATTATTTTACTGATCGAGATTGTAGAATGTGAGTGTGTTTTATTGAAAGCAAGGTTGTGTGTGTGTGTGTGTATGAAAATAGGTTACATTATTGTTGTTTTTTTTAGGTGCTGTACAATCTCATATATCAAAGACAATACAAACTTTGAACTGTGAAAACAGCGTAGACCTATAGTATGAACTGGCAAACTTAGACTTCATTTCTTCTCTCCTGCTGGTTCACAAACATCTGTTAATAACGATTGATTGGGGCAGTGTTTAGCTCAGTTGGTAGACACCCGCCCCATGTGTTGAGGAGAGTCCTGCAGGCGGCCCTGGTTTGAGACCCGCGTCGGATGGCCTTATACTGCATGTCATTCCCCCCATCTCTGACTCCCATTTCCTGTCACACTCTCTACTGTCCTATCAAATAAAGGCATGAAAAGCCAAAAAAATAACGTGTGATTGATCTGTGTATTCACTCTTACTACAGTGTTATACTGACATGAGACATTTCTGTATTTAAAACACAAGTCTCAAGCAAATGATGCAGTGAAAGATGATTTGGTGACAGTGAGCAACATTTTTCTTTGTAGTGACACAGCTGGACAGATGTTTATCAGTCACACTGATCGATGATCGATCATCACTGTGCTCTGCTGCAGCTCAGCAGCCTCTTCACGTGCACGAAGATCTCCTTCATCTTCAGCCCGTACACCACCGGGTTGAACAGGGTCGGAACCAGCACCAACACGATGGAGGCCAGGGAGGTGGCACCTGCTCTAGCTTCGAGCCGCTGCAACGCCATCTCCAGCGCCAGGGTGACGGAGTAGTTGATAAAGACGAGCAGGTGCGGCAGACAGGTGTTGAGGGCTTTGCTGCTGAAGGCACGGGAGCTGCTCAGACACACGGCGAGCACACGGCCGTAGGAGAAGAACACGAACATGATGGGAACGACCACCATGGCGGCGGCGCTGACGAGGCCATAAACACTGAGCAGCAGCGCTGCTTTGCCGCCGCAGCTCAGGTTGACAAAGCTGTAGATGTTACAGTAGAGTCTGTTCATCTGGAAGCGGCACAGCGGGATGCGCCACATCAGCAGCGCTGCACCGCCAACCACCGCCGCGGGCAGCAGCCAGCACGTCAGCAGCAGCGCCGTCACAGCAGCAGGCGGCAGCAGCACGGCGTAGCGCAGCGGGCAGCAGATAGACAGGTACCGGTCCAGGGCCATGGAGGCCAGCAGCAGGAAGCTGGAGATGCCCAGGGAATAAACCACAAAGGCCTGACACACGCAGGCACCCGGGGTCAGCTCTGAGGAGCGGCGGCCCGACGCCAGGTCCAGCAGCAGCTTCGGGTAGATCACTACGCTGCCTGCCATCGAGTTGAGCAGCAGCGCGGCGATAAAGACGAACATGGGCCGGTGCAGGTTCCTCTGGGAGCAGATGACGTAGACGACCACCGTGTCACTGCCCAACAGGAACAGGTAGACCAGCAGGAAGAACGCAAAGAAGAGCCACCTGTGGTCATACAGCTGCACGAGACCGACCAGAGTCAGTGAGCCTGACGTCACAGAGGTCACAGAGGTCACGTTGAGCTCAGGTGAACAACACATCTGGACAGAACCACAGCAGAACATGAATGTGTGAGACAGTCAGAACCAACAGGTAAACACCATCACCACCATCATCATCATCAATGAATAAAGAGCAGGTAAAAAGGTAAATAGGTGAAGAGAAAAACAGGTGAACAGATGAACAGATTAAAAGGTGAACAGGTAAAAGGATAAACAGATCAACAGCTAAACAGATAAAAGGGTGAACAGATGAACAGGTAAACATGTGAACAGATAAACAGAAAAACAGGTAAACAGAAAAACAGGTTTACAGAATAACAGGTAAACTGCTGAACAGATAAACAGGTGAATCGAAAAACAGGTCAACAGGTGAGCAGGTGAACATGCAAATAGAAAAACAGATCAACAGTTGAATAGATAAACTGGTGAACAAATGAACAGAACAGATAAACTGGTGAATAGAAAATCCGGTCAACAGGTTAACGAGTGAACAGATGAACATGTGAACAGGTAAACAGGTCTAAAGGTGTACAGAAAAAACAGGTCAACGGATGAAACAGTGAACAGATAAACAGATGAACAGGTGAGCAGGTTCTCCAGGTGAGCAAGTGAACAGATAAATTGAGGATCAGGTGAACAAATAAACAGGTGAATAGATAAACTGGTGAACAGAACAGATAAACTGGTTAATCAAAAAACAGGTCAACAGATAAACAGGTGGACAGGTGAGCAGGTCAACAGAAAATAAGGTGAACAGAAAAACAGACGAACAGGTCAACAGATAGGCAAACAGGTGAATAGATAAACTGGTGAGCAAATGAACAGAACAGAGAAACTGGTGAATAGAAAAACAGGTCAACAGGTGAACGAGTAAACAAGCAAAACAGGTGGACAGATAAAAGGTGAACAAGATAAAACAGGTAAAACAGATGAACTAAAGGTGGACAGATAAAACAGGTAAACAGGTGAGCAGGTTCTCCAGGTGAGGACCCTGCTCCGTGTGTTCATCTCGGTCTCCTCTGCAGCTTTTATCAGCTGCTCTTCATCCTCAGTGGAGCTCATTAACCTCAGGTCACCTTGTCACTGTGTAAGTTTACAGTTAAACATAGTGTTAGTGGGCCCTTTCCTGCGTGTCATTACCCCTCTCTCTTCTTCCCCATTTCCTGTCTCTCTCAACTGTACTGTCAAACAAAAGCATGAAAAAAGACCCAAAATTATACTTAAAAAAAAGCAGACTTAATCTGATTCAGAGATAAATCAGTTCTCAAATCAATGAAATCCTTCCAGCTCAAGTGACGTGGGCCTGCTTTCCCATTGGCTCACCACCCATGGGAGGGTACAGAAGGGTTTGGTGGCCTTTGATTTGGGTGACGGTTGTGGGCATGAGCCCCAACAACCCAATCCCTGGACAATGGCTCTGGGTCATGGGGACATGGAATGTCACCTTGCTTGGTGGCAAAGAGCCTGAGCAAGCAGCTCAGCAGCCTCTTCACATGCACAAAGATCTCCTTCATCTTCAGCCCGTACACCACCGGGTTGAACAGGGTCGGAACCAGCACCAGCAGAATGGAGGCCAGGGTGGTGGCCCTGGCCCCGGCCTCCAGCCGCTGCAGCGCCATCTCCAGCGCCAGGCTGGCGGAGTAGTTGATGAAGACGAGCAGATGCGGCAGACAGGTGTTGAAAGCTTTGCTGCTGAAGGAGCGGGAGCTGCGCAGACACACGGCGAGCACGCGGCCGTAAGAGAAGAACACAAACGCGATGGGAACGACCACAATGGTGGCGGTGATGACGAGGCCGTAGACATTGAGCAGCAGCGCTGCTTTGCCGCCGCAGCTCAGGTTGACAAAGCTGTAGATGTTACAGTAGAGTCTGTTCATCTGGAAGCGGCACAGCGGGATGCGCCACATCAGCAGCGCTGCACCGCCAACCACCGCCGCGGGCAGCAGCCAGCACGTCAGCAGCAGCGCCGTCACAGCAGCAGGCGGCAGCAGCACGGCGTAGCGCAGCGGGCAGCAGATAGACAGGTACCGGTCCAGGGCCATGGAGGCCAGTAGCAGGAAGCTGGACCCGCCCAGAGAATAAACCATGAAGGCCTGACACACGCAGGCACCCGGGGTCAGCTCTGAGGAGCGGCGGCCCGACGCCAGGTCCAGCAGCAGCTTCGGGTAGATCACTACACTGGCCGCCACTGAGTTGAGCAGCAGCGCGGCGATAAAGACGAACATGGGCCGGTGCAGGTTCCTCTGGGAGCATATTACGTAGACGACCACCGTGTCACTGCCCAACAGGAACAGGTAGACCAGCAGGAAGACCACGAAGAAGAGCCACCTGTGGTCATACAGCTGCACGAGACCGACCAGAGTCAGTGAGCCTGAGGTCACAGAGGTCACGTTGAGCTCAGGTGAACAACACATCAGGGCAGAACCACAGCAGAGCATGAATGTGTGAGACAATCAGAACCAACAGGTAAACGCCATCACCATCATCAGTTAACAGATGAACAGGTGAATAAATAAACAGGTGAACAGATTAACAGGTCAAAAGATGAACAGGCAAATTAGTTAACAGAAAAATGGGTGAACAGATGAATAGGTAAACAGGTGAACAGGTCTAAAGGTGTACAGAAAAACAGGTCAACAGATGAAACAGTGAACAGATAAACAGATGAACAGGTGAGCAGGTTCTCCAGGTGAGCAAGTGAACAGATAAATTGAGGATCAGGTGAACAAATAAACAGGTGAATAGATAAACTGGTGAACAGAACAGATAAACTGGTTAATCAAAAAACAGGTCAACAGATAAACAGGTGGACAGGTGAGCAGGTCAACAGAAAATAAGGTGAACAGAAAAACAGATAGGCAAACAGGTGAATAGATAAACTGGTGAGCAAATGAACAGATAAACAGGTGAACGAGTAAACAAGCAAACAGGTCTAAAGGTGGACAGATAAACAGGTGAACAGGTAAACAGGTCTAAAGGTGGACAGATAAACAGGTGAACAAGTGAACAGGTAAACAGGTCTAAAGGTGGACAGATAAAACAGGTAAACAGATGAACAGGTGAGCAGGTTCTCCAGGTGAGGACCCTGCTCCGTGTGTTCATCTCGGTCTCCTCTGCAGCTTTTATCAGCTGCTCTTCATCCTCAGTGGAGCTCATTAACCTCAGGTCACCTTGTCACTGTGTATGTTTCTCACCAGGCAGATGAACTTGACACAATCTGTGATTTATGGAGCTATGACATTAAAGGATAATTACAGTTTTTTACAATCTGGACCCCCTCCTTGGGGGCCCCTCCTTGAACCGCCACCTTACCGTGGTGGAGGGGTTTGAGCACCCGAATGATCCTGGGAGCTATGTTGTCCGGGGCTTAATGCCCCTGGTAGGGTCTCCCAAGGCAAACAGGTCACAGGTGACGGGTCAGACCAAGAGCGGTTCAAAACCCCTGAGACAAAAGATGGACAGATGGGGCCCCACCCTGGAGCCACAGGTGAACACGGGACCCGGCCGGGCGTGAAGGAGCGACGTGGGCCCGCCCTCCCGTAGGCCCACCACCCGCGGGAGGGTCCAGAAGGGGATGGTGCCAGGATTTGGGTGGCGGTCGTGGGCGGGGGGACCCAATCCGCGGACAACGACTCTGGCTTTAGGGACATGGAATGTCACCTCGCTGGGGGGGAAAGAGCCTGAGCTGGTGCAGGAGGTTGAGAGGTATCGGCTAGAGATAGTCGGGCTCACCTCCACGCACAGCCTGGGCTCTGGAACCCAACTCCTTGAGAGGGGTTGGACTCTTTTCCACGCTGGAGTTGCCCAAGGTGAGAGGCGGCGGGCTGGCGTGGGCTTGCTAATAGCCCCCCAGCTCAGCCGCCATGTGTTGGAGTTCTCCCATTAACGAGAGGGTCGTTTCCCTGCGCCTTCGGGTCGGGGATAGGTCTCTCACTGTTGTGTCGGCCTACGGGCCAAACAGCAGTGCAGAGTACCCGGCCTTCTTGGAGTCCCTGGAAGGGGTGCTGGAAAGCGCTCCAACTGGGGACTCCATTGTTCTGCTGGGAGACTTCAGACGACAGTGATACCTGGAGAGGTGTGATTGGGAGGAACGGCCTCCCCGATCTGAACCCAGTGGTGTTCTGTTATTGGACTTCTGTGCTAGTCACAGTTTGTCCATAACAAACACCATGTTCGAGCATAAGGGTGTCCACCAGTGCACGTGGCACCAGGACAAGGTCGGAGTCGATGATCGATTATCATCTGACCTCCGACCGTTTTTGGACACAATCTGTCAACTGATCACCACCTGGTTATTGGATCCAGTCAGACCTGGAAGAAAATGATCAGAATCCCCTGTTTCAACTCCCACCTCCGGGAGACCCAGGGAGGTTGGAGACATTGAGTCCGAATGGACCATGTTCTCCGCCTCCATTGTTGACGCGGCCAACCAGAGCTGTGGCCGTAGGGTCACCGGTGCCTGTCGCGGCGGCAATCCCCGAACCCGGTGGTGGACGCCGGAAGTAAGGGATGCCGTCAAGCTGAAGAAGGAGTCCTATCGAGCTTTATTAGTTCATGGGACTCCCGAGGCAGCTGACGGGTACCGGCAGGCCAAACGAGCGGCAGCCCGGGCGGTCACGGAAGCAAAAACTCGGGTCTGGGAAAAGTTCGGGGAGGCTATGGAGGAGGACTACCGGGCGGCCCCGAGGAAATTCTGGCAAACCATCCGACGCCTCAGGAGGGGGAACAGTTCCGCCAACACTGTTTACAGTGGAGGGGGGAGTTTCGACAGAGGATATCGTCGGGCGGTGGAAGGAATACTTCGAGGATCTCCTCAATCCCACTGACACACCTTCCACTGAGGAAGCAGAGGCTGAGGACCCAGAGGTTGATGCATCCATTACCCAAGCTGAAGTCACCGAGGTAGTTAGGAAACTCCTCGGCGGCAAGGCAGCGGGGGTGGATGAGATCCGCCCTGAGTACCTCAAGTCTCTGGATGTTGTGGGGCTGTCGTGGCTGACACGCCTCTGCAACATCGCGTGGCAGTTGGGGACAGTGCCTCTGGATTGGCAGACCGGGGTGGTTCCCCTCTTCAAAAAGGGGACCGGAGGGTGTGTTCCAACTATCGGGGGAACTCAGCCTCCCGGGGAAAGTCTATTCCAGGGTACTGGAGAGGAGAATGCCGAAGTCGAACCCCGGATCCAAGAGGAACAATGCGGTTTTCGTCCCGGCCGTGGAACACTGGACCAGCTCTATACCCTCCGCAGGGTGCTCGAGGTTCATGGGAGTTGCCCAACCAGTCCACATGTGTTTTGTGGATCCCATTCGACCGTGTGGCGTCCTGTGGGGGGTGCTCCGGGAGTATGGGATCGGAGGCCCTCTGCTGAGGGCTGTACGGTCCCTGTATCGCCGGCAATAAGTCAGACCTGTTCCCGGTGCATGTTGGACTCCGGCAGGGCTGCCCTTTGTCACCGGTTCTGTTCATCATCTTTATGGACAGAATTTCTAGGCGCAGCCAAGGGCCGGAGGGGGTACGGTTCGGGAGCCACTTGATTTCATCTCTGCTTTTTGCGGATGATGTTGTCTTGCTGGCTCCCTCGAGCCAGGACCTGCAGCGTGCACTAGGGCGGTTTGCAGCCGAGTGTGAAGCAGCTGGGATGAGAATCAGCACCTCTAAATCCGAGGCCATGGTTCTCGACCGGAAAAAGGTGGCATGCACCCTTCAGGTCGGGGGAGAGATCCTGCCTCAGGTGTTATCTCGGGGTCCTGACGAGTGAGGGAAGGATGGAGCGCGAGATCCTTCATGCGGTCACTGTATCGGTCCGTGGTGGTGAAGAGGGAGCTAAGTCGAAAGGCGAAGCTCTCAATTTACCGGTCGGTCTACGTTCCTACCCTCACCTATGGTCATGAAATCTGGGTAGTGACCGAAAGAGCAGGGTCGATTTTCCCGAAATGAGCTTCCTTCGCAGGGTGGCGGGGCTCCCTTAGAGATAGGGTGAGGAGCTCGGTCACCCGGGAGGAGCTCGGAGTAGAACCGCTGCTCCTCCACATCGAGAGGAGTCAGCTGAGGTGGCTCGGGCACCTGTATAGGATGCCCCCTGGACGCCTCCCTCGTGAGGTGTTCCGGGCATGTCCCACCGGGAGGAGGCCCCGAGGAAGACCCAGGACACGCTGGAGTGACTACGTTGCTCGGCTGGCCTGGGAACGCCTCGGGGTGCCCCCGGAAGAGCTGGAGGAAGTGTCGGCGGAGAGGGAAGTTTGGGGATCCGACCGGCCCCGGAAGAAGCGGAAGATAATGGATGGATGGATGGACAATCTGGACCTTATTTCCAGCATAAAATATCATCATTTACTCACCCAGATAACTTTGGTGTCATTACACGTCGTTCCGGCAAAATTAGCTCCAACCATGGGCCTATAACACCGCCCTGGAGGAAACACTGGATAGGTCTCTCACTATTTTCCGAAGGGCCGCCATTCCGAACGTTTACTTTCATGTTTCAGAATGCCGGCCTTCAATTACTTTTGAAAAAGGGGCGTCATTCCTAACCTGAAAAAAAGGTGTGCCGTTTCAAAAAGCTGCTAAAATGTGTTGTCATAAAGCATGACAACTGACTGTGGTGGTAGTATAGTGGGTAGAGCAGTTGCCTCCCACACAGGTGACCGGGTATTGAACCCCAGCAGGGATGCACATTGGAATCTTTTTTGTCTTGTATATTAGCCCACTGTACATTATTAGCCCGCCAGGGACACACCGGCCATGTTAACCGACTGTGTCCTTCACATATACCAGACACGCCGCTGGCTCGCGCCCTGTGGCAATCGTTTCATCTGGTCTATTTTCCACGAGGAATCGCATCAATATGGGCAGGAAGTCAAGCAAAGAAACACGAGAGAATACAGTCCTAACCATGACCCCTCAAAATAAAACACCACGATTGACACCTTCAGAATGGCGGCCCCTCGGAAATTTTCAGAATAGCGGACACCAGAATGGTGGGCCTTCAGGATCGGGGTCGCCCCCCATAAAAAACACGGTGTTTAAGCATACGGGTGTCCAACTGTGCAGGTGGCACCAGGACACCTTAGACCAGAGTGTCAGTGATCTCATCTGACCTTCGGCCATTTGTCTTGGACACGGGCGGAGTTGTCAACTGATCACTGATTGTCCGTTGGGAAGCTGTGGCCGTAACATCTCCAGCACCTGTCGCAGCGGAAGTCCCCAAACCTATTGGTGGACACTGGAAGTAAGGGATGCCATCAAGCTGAAAAAGGAGTCCTATCAAGTCTGGTTGGCTTGTGGGAGTCCTGAGGCCGCTGACGGGTACCGGCAGGCCAAGCGTGCGGCAGCTCGACCTCGCAGAAGCAAAATACTAGGTCTGGGAAAAGTTCAGGGAGGTCATGGCGGAAGACTACCGGTCGGCAAACCATCTGGCACCTCAGGAGTGGAGATAGTTCGGAAGCTCCTCAGTGGCAAGGCACTGGGAGATGGGGGGGGGTCTGCCCTGCATACCTCAAGTCTCTGCATGTTGTGAGGCTTCTTGGCTGACATGCCTCTGCAGAAGCTTTATCCATTTAAACAAAATAAACTAGAGCAACAACAACTGTTTTATATTTTCATGTATTGTTTTCATATATTTAAAATTTTTGACTGATCGAAATTTTAGAATGTGAGTGGGTTTTATTGAAAGTAAGGCTGTGTGTGCGTATGAAAATAGGTTACTTTTTTTAGGTGCTGTACAATCTCATATTCCAAAGACAATACAAACTTTTAACTGCGAAAACAGTGTAGACCTAGTGAAAATGGTTTATTCATGGCCACATCAAAGTGAAATTTATTTATTTTTATTTATTTAACCTTTATTTAACCAGGCAAGCAAATTAACTTAACCGATTATCCATCTAAATATCTGTACTGCTGCAAGTGCACAGCTTATTTCAATAGGCTCCATAGACTGTATATAAAAGTAAAATATATAAAGCCTTGTGTATAATGACCTCTTGACGCTCGACTCAACAGGTGAGCTACGTATTCCTTCAGCTGAACATCTGTAGACGGAGACGCTCAGAGAGAAAGTCAACACCAGCGGATCAAATGCTCAACTGGACAGTTTTCACTGGTATAAACTGGCAAACTTCAATGTTTGTGAACCAGCAGGAGAAGAAATAAAGTCTGTTAATAACATCTGATTGATCTGTGTGTTCACTCTGACTACAGTGTTCACATGATTTATGAAAAAATCACATTATTTTCACCTTGAATTCCTACTTCTTAATACAATGACATAATTTCTTCTCCAACACAACCGACAAATACTGACATCAGACCTTTCTGTCTTAAAAGCATAAGTCTCAAGAAAATAATGAAGTGAAGTGTATGATTCAATGACAGTGAGAAACATTTTCTTTGTAGTGACACAGCTGGACAGATGTTTATCAGTGATCGATGATCGATCATCACTGTGCTCTGCTGCAGCTCAGCAGCCTCTTCACGTGCACAAAGATCTCCTTCATCTTCAGCCCGTACACCACCGGGTTGAACAGGGTCGGAACCAGCACCAGCAGAATGGAGGCCAGGGTGGTGGCCCCCGCTCCAGCTCGGGCCCCCAGCCGCTGCAGCGCCATCTCCAGCGCCAGACTGACGGAGAAGTTGATGAAGACGAGCAGATGCGGCAGACAGGTGTTGAGGGCTTTGCTGCTGAAGGAGCGGGAGCTGCGCAGACACACGGCGAGCACACGGCCGTAAGAGAAGAACACGAATGCGATGGGAACGACCACAATGGTGGCGGTGATGACGAGGCCGTAGACGTTGAGCAGCAGCGCTGCTTTGCCGCCGCAGCTCAGGTTGACGAAGCTGTACATGTTACAGTAGAGTCTGTTCATCTGGAAGCGGCACAGCGGGATGCGCCACATCAGCAGCGCTGCACCGCCAACCACCGCCGCGGGCAGCAGCCAGCACGTCAGCAGCAGCGCCGTCACAGCAGCAGGCGGCAGCAGCACGGCGTAGCGCAGCGGGCAGCAGATAGACAGGTACCGGTCCAGGGCCATGGAGGCCAGCAGCAGGAAGCTGGACCCGCCCGTAGAGTAAACCATGAAGGTCTGACATATGCAGGCACCCGGGGTCAGCTCTGAGGATCGGCGGCCCGACGCCAGGTCCAGCAGCAGCTTCGGGTAAATCGCAGCGCTGCCAACCACTGAGTTGAGCAGCAGCGCGGCGATAAAGATGAACATGGGCCGGTGCAGGTTCCTCTGGGAGCAGATGACGTAGACGACCACCGTGTCACTGCCCAACAGGAACAGGTAGACCAGCAGGAAGACCACGAAGAAGAGCCACCTGTGGTCATACAGCTGCACGAGACCGACCAGAGTCAGTGAGCCTGACGTCACAGAGGTCACAGAGGTCACGTTGAGCTCAGGTGAACAACACATCTGGACAGAACCACAGCAGAGCATGAATGTGTGAGACAGTCAGAACCAACAGGTAAACACCATCACCATCATCAGTTAACAGATGAACAGGTGAATAAATAAACAGGTGAACAGATTAACAGGTCAAAAGATTAACAGGCAAATTAGTTAACAGAAAAATGGGTGAACAGATGAATAGGTAAACAGGTGAACAGGTCTAAAGGTGTACAGAAAAAACAGGTCAACAGATGAAACAGTGAACAGATAAACAGATGAACAGGTGAGCAGGTTCTCCAGGTGAGCAAGTGAACAGATAAATTTAGGATCAGGTGAACAAATAAACAGGTGAATAGATAAACTGGTGAACAGAACAGATAAACTGGTTAATCAAAAAACAGGTCAACAGATAAACAGGTGGACAGGTGAGCAGGTCAACAGAAAATAAGGTGAACAGAAAAACAGATAGGCAAACAGGTGAATAGATAAACTGGTGAGCAAATGAACAGAACAGAGAAACTGGTGAATAGAAAAACAGGTCAACAGGTGAACGAGTAAACAAGCAAACAGGTCTAAAGGTGGACAGATAAACAGGTGAACAAGTGAACAGGTAAACAGGTCTAAAGGTGGACAGATAAACAGGTGAACAAGTGAACAGGTAAACAGGTCTAAAGGTGGACAGATAAAACAGGTAAACAGATGAACAGGTGAGCAGGTTCTCCAGGTGAGGACCCTGCTCCGTGTGTTCATCTCGGTCTCCTCTGCAGCTTTTATCAGCTGCTCTTCATCCTCAGTGGAGCTCATTAACCTCAGGTCACCTTGTCACTGTGTATGTTTCTCACCAGGCAGATGAACTTGACACAATCTGTGATTTATGGAGCTATGACGTTAAAGGATAATTACAGTTTTTTGCAATCTGGACCTTATTTCCAGCATAAAATATCATCATTTACTCACCCAGATAACTTTGGTGTCATTACACGTCGTTCCGGCGAAATTAGCTCCAACCATGGGCCTATAACACCGCCCTGGAGGAAACACTGGATAGGTCTCTCACTATTTGTTTTGTCGGGTCAAACAGCAGTGCAGAGTACAGGCCTTCAGGTGGGGACTCCAGTTCTACTTGGGGACTTAAAAGCTCACTTGGGTTACACAACTCCGGGAGAACTTCTACCAGATCCCCATGGAGGCTGAGTGGACCAAGTTCTCCACTTCCATTGTTGGTTGTTGGCTGTTTCAAGCTGTGGCTGTAAGGTCTCAGGTGCCTGCTGTGGTGGCAATCCCCAAACCTAGTAGTGGACACCGGAAGTAAGGGATGCCGTTACGCTGAAGAAGGAGTCCTATCGAGCCTGGTTGGCTCAAGGGACTCCTGAGGCAGCTGACATCAAGGATAAATATACTGTGTGGCCAGGCGAGTACATTGAGCTTGAACTGCCGCCTGAACTGTGTGATGTGGACTGTAAACTGGCTATTGAACCTCCAGGGACCTCTCCCGTAACCAGTAAGACACATGCTGGTGGTCTACTCCTCCCTTGCTGCAGGGTGTATCAGGAATGATCCGTGTCCCAAATCTCACTGGCGAGCCATGGCTGCTTTAGAGGAGCGACCACCTATGCTGTGTCCGTGCAGCATATGTCCCTTCACTCAGTGACACCACTGCAACGGCCTAACCCCCCAAGCTGGCCGCGACAACCAAATCAGCCTTGTCCTCTGGCCCTATCGCTCTTGACCTTGATGACGTCATGCCACATGACATCAAAGATAAGTTCTGCGCCCTACACAGAGAATTTGACAGCGCATTCGATCCCCACTTTAAAGGATAAAATGGTACCGTGGGCCCATTCCAGGCTAGGGGGAACATGGGACTTGTCCTACCCCCACAACACAAGGGGAAGGTCCTACAGTACTCCAGGGGTCAGCTGCAAGAGTTCCAGGCTCAGTTTGTTGTGTTGGAGGGCATGGGTGTCTTCAGGAAGCGCGAGGAATTTGACATCACAGTGGAATATGTCAATCCTTCATTCCTGATCAAGAAGCCTGGCGGTGGTTTTCGCCTTGTCTCAGCATTCGCAGATGTCGGTCGGTACAATAAACCCCAACCCTCCCTGGTGCCTGATTGACTCCACCTTGCACCTCATAGCCCAAAGGAAGTACATCATCGCCACAGACCTAAACAAAGCCTTTTACCAGATCCCTTTGTCCAGAGACTCATGGAAGTACTGTGGGGTCGTCACAACCTTCAAGGGTGTCTGTGTGTATGTGTGGAGTTCTATGGGCATGCCGGCGTCCGAGACGGTGCTGAAGGAGTTGCCATGCAGAGTCTTTGGAGACCTCCTTGAACAGGACCATGTGGCCAAGTGGCAGATGACCTGTATTGCGGCGCACGTACACTCTTGAAGACTTATTAACTGTCTAGAGGCGGGTTCTTTCTGCTCTACAACGCTATGATCTTGCATGTCTGTTGTGAAGCCATGGTACTTGTGGTGCCTGATGTTCTGGTATTTTTGCTGTGCTGTTAGACTTTGGGGGGGCTCCTTGTTTTGTAAGAAAAAGGGGTGACGCCAGTAGTGTTTGTAGTTGTCAACTTGTAGTCAAACTCAAAAATAAAATAGAGAGTAACCGTTGCTGATATAGCTTAACTTGACACATGCATGGGTGCAATTAAATTACTGTCCAAATGAAAATCCACTGTTCCACAATCAAAAAACAGCTTTATTTTGTTCTTACTATAGACAATTCCAAGCACAGCACTGACCATTTTTAGTCTCTGTATTTGAAGAGGCCATAGACGAAGGAGAATTATCACTAACTCTTTATCAAGACCTTATTAAATTGATTCCTAAACCAAAAAAGATAAATTACAGCAAATACTAAAGATTGGAGACCAATGAGTCTATTACATAATGATGCAAAGATATTTGCTTTGAAACTATGAAACTAGTCTTAGATGATATCATTGATGCGGTCATTAGGTTTTATGCCTGGTAGAAATATAACAAGTTTGGATGGTTTTGCTTGGATGGTTTTTGATTATAATGAATATATTCTAGCCAATTGTTTAATTTTATTTGTTGATTTTTACAAAGTATTTGAAAGAAAGAAAAGTGGATAAAATTTGATTCAATTTCATCTGGAGAAACAAATGTCATTATCCAAGAAAAGAGGTATTATGTAACACAAGACAAAACGGGGGTCTGGAGGTCATAAACTTTGAAACATTAAATACTTTTGGGGGGCATATATGCATTATCAAGGTTGCTCATGCAAGATCTGAAAATAAGCCAGACCAAGTGGTAGTAGTTACAGTTGGCATGTAACACAAGCAACTAAGGCAGGAATTAAACCCTGGACCTCATGATTGGTAACCTGGGAAGTTAATCTCTCATCCACAGAGAAGACGAAACATATGGAATTTTATATACTGTGAACAAAATGGCGGAGAGGGAACAACAATAGTGTGAATGATTTCAGCATTCACACTATTGCCATTTTGTTTAAACGTATTATTCTTACAACCACCAAACTACTGCTGCATCGGACAGTGTTTGATTTATCAAGGTATATAAGACTGAATATGTTTCATTTTCACTGTGGTTGAACGGTTTGTTTACTGGGTTACCAATCATGAGGTCCAGGGTTCAAATCCTGCCTTAGTTGCTTGTGTTACATGCCAACTGTAACTACTACCACTTGGTCTGGCTTATTTTCAGATCTTGCGCAACCTTGATAATGCATATGCCCCCCACCTTTTCTCTTTACCTCTTTCTATCTTGGTTTGTCTTGACGTTTCCTGTTTATACCACTGCTCTAAGACAACTGTGTGTCTCTGTGGCCCCGTGGCAGAGTAAAGGTCTCCTGACCATGAGCTCGTGGGTTCAGTTTCTCCCTAGGCCATACCTTTGCATGTTGAACACTACTTGCACTATTTGTCAACTGAGTTTGCTGACTCAGCTGCTTTCAGCATTTACACATATTTCCTTCAGGAAATACAATTTCTAGTTAAAGAGAAAGATAATATTTGGAATGCTTTCCCTAAAACCATATTTGTTTCAACTTCAGTGATTCTCATATGACCCAACTCTGATATCATGATCAGGGGTCACTGTGGTCACAGTTCAGACAAATACAAACAGGTTTTAGCTCAGGTGTTCATTTGGACTTAAATGGGATGTAAACGTGGACAGCAGTCAGTCCGGTGATTCTGTGTTGTTTTTGTCATTCATTCACTGAAAGACTTCTGACTTATTCTTTTATCTGTTGGTTTATTAACAACCGATAAAATCACTGTTCAGTTCTCCGAACAAAGATCCTCCAGTGAGAAGACGAGAGGATGGCTCACTACAGGGGAGAGACACGACACCGTTTACAGTTTACATCTCATGACTGCTCATCATGATAATTAACATTAGTGAAGTTGTAAAATAGAGAAACACCCAGTTAATTTCAACTTATGCTAAATTATTAATTTACAGTTTACACTGGTATAAACCGGGAAAACTTCAATGTTTGTGAACCAGCAGGAGAGAAGAAATAAAGTTTGTTAATAACATCTGATTGATCTGTGTTCACTCTTACTACAGTGTTAACATTGTTTATGGAAAAAATCATGTTATTTTCACATTGAATTCCTACTTCTTAATACAATGACATAATTTCTTCTCCAACACAACCAACAAATACTGACATCAGACATTTCTGTATTTAAAACATAAGACTCAAGAAAATAATAAAGGGAAACATGAGTCAGTGACAGTGAGCAACATTTTCTTGTGTGTTTGTGTGTCGTAGTGACACAGCTGGACAGATGTTTATCAGTCACACTGATCGATGATCGATCATCACTGTGCTCTGCTGCAGCTCAGCAGCCTCTTCACGTGCACAAAGATCTCCTTCATCTTCAGCCCGTACACCACCGGGTTGAACAGGGTCGGAACCAGCACCAGCAGAATGGAGGCCAGGGTGGTGGCCCCGGCCTCCAGCCGCTGCAGCGCCATCTCCAGCGCCAGACTCACAGAGTAGTTGATGAAGACGAGCAGGTGCGGCAGACAGGTGTTGAACGCTTTGCTGCTGAAGGAGCGGGAGCGGCGCAGACACACGGCGAGCACGCGGCCGTAGGAGAAAAACACAAACAAGACGGGAACGACCACAACAACGGCTGTGCCGATGAGGCCGTAGACGCTGAGCAGCAGCGCCGCTTTGCCGCCGCAGCTCAGGCTGACGAAGCTGTAGATGTTACAGTAGAGTCTGTTCAGCTGGAAGCGGCACAGCGGGAGGCGCCACATCAGCAGCGCTGCACCGCCAATCACCACCGCGGGCAGCAGCCAGCACATCAGCAGCAGCGCCGTCACAGCGGCAGGCGGCAGCAGCACGGCGTAGCGCAGCGGGCAGCAGATAGACAGGTACCGGTCCAGGGCCATGGAGGCCAGTAGCAGGAAGCTGGACCCGCCCAGAGAATAAACCACAAACGTCTGACACACGCAGGCACCCGAGGTCAGCTCTGAGGAGCGGCGGCCCGACGCCAGGTCCAGCAGCAACTTCGGGTAAATCGCAGCGCTGCCCACCACCGAGTTGAGCAGCAGTGCGGCGATAAAGACGAACATGGGCCGGTGCAGGTTCCTCTGGGAGCAGATGACGTAGACGACCACCGTGTCACTGCCCAGCAGGAACACGTAGACCAGCAGGAAGACCACGAAGAAGAGCCACCTGTGGTCATACAGCTGCACGAGACCGACCAGAGTCAGTGAGCCTGACGTCACAGAGGTCACAGAGGTCACGTTGAGCTCAGGTGAACAACACATCTGGACAGAACCACAGCAGAACATGAATGTACAAGACAGTCAGAACCAACAGGTAAACACCATCACCATCATAGCAGCAAATAGAGAGCAGGTAAATAGGTGAACAGACGAACAGAAAAACAGGTGAACCAATAAACAGATCAACAGGTAAACAGATAGAAGGGTGAACAGATGAACAGGGGAACTCATAAACATATGAACAGATAAACAGGGGAACAGAAAAACAGGTGAACAGTTAAAAAGGTGAACAGGTTCTCCAGGTGAGGACCCTGCTCCGTGTGTCCGTCTCTGTCTCCTCTGCAGCTTTTATCAGCTGCTCATCATCCTCAGTGGAGCTCATAACTCCTTAATGAGCTGAACAACTCAAGTATTGATGTCATCAATTAAACAGACATGAAGTGATGAGCTCAGTTTGAAGCTAGAACTGTCAGCCTGGACCTTAACACAAACAAACAGGACGATGGATGATGTTTCTGATGTTTTCATAGTCATTTCACAGTCATTTGACACTATTATTCCAAATTCATATTACTTAGTCAGTTTTGGCGATTAAGACGTGATGGACAGGACTGATGCCTGATTGATTATTAAATGATTGACGATTATTAAACTTAAACTTGTCAAGGTGCACTCACCCTAGGCAATCGTACTGTGCCGTAGCACGTTTGCCCCCTAAAGTCCGGATTCTATTGCTAGTGTGAGTGCAAGTGTTCCGTGCTTGAGTACGGTGCACTTCCCTGGCCCGGCACGGTTGGGAGAGGTGTGCTTGAACACGGTGCACTTGGTCAGGAATGCGCACGAGCACGTAATGTGCTGCAGGATCGTTCTCCACCACGTTTCTGCAACCGCATGTAAACAACAGTCACTTAACGACTATGTCATGCTGTAAACATCGCTAGTTAACATCGCTTTGGTTAAACCTCAAGATAACCATGACAACCGGTCAAACAATTAAAAAGTGCCGTTCTTTCTGCAGTCACAATACCCCAAACCAAAGCTGCTCAAGCACGGTTCCCTCCGACACATACGTCATCACGTTGATTAGAGAGATTATTTGTTTACCAACACGGCAGATGCACGCTGAACCGGACTGCAGAGAGAACGGAGCCTTTAACTGTTTGACTGGTTGTCATGGTTATGTTGAAGTTAATTCAAAGCAATGTTAGCTAGCTATGTTGACATGATATGCATGGCGCGACGTAATCGTTAAGTGACTGTTGTTTACATGCGGTTGCAGAAACGTGGTGGAGAACGATCCCACAGCACATTACGTGCTTGTGTGCATTCCTGACCAAGTGTACCGTGTTCAAGCCGGGCTGGGCCAGGGACGTGCACTGTACTAAAGCACTGAACACTTGCACTCACACTAGCAATAGAATCCGGACTTTAGGGGGTAAACGTACTTGGGCACAGCACGATTGCCTGGTGTGACTGCGCCCTAAAAAAACGGTTCCAGAGTGCTATTCCGAAGGGCCGCCATTCCGAACGTTTACTTTCATATTTCGGAATGCCGGCCTTCAATTACTTTTGAAAAAGGGGCGTCATTCCGGACCTGAAAAAAAGGTGTGCCATTTCAAAAAGCTGCTAAAATGTGCTGTCATAAAGCATGACAACTGACTGTGGTGGTAGTATAGTGGGTAGAGCAGTTGCCTCCCACACAGGTGACCGGGTATTGAACCCCAGAAGGGATGCACATTGGAATCTTTTTTGTCTTGTATATTAGCCCACTGTACATTATTAGCCCGCCAGGGACACACCGGCCATGTTAACCGACTGTGTCCTTCACACATACCAGACACACCGCTGGCTCGCGCCCTGCAGCGATGGTTTCATCTGGTCTATTTTCCATGAGTGATCACGACATCAAGATGGGCAGGAAGTCAAGCAAAGAAACACGAGAGAATCCGTTCCTAACCCTGACCCTTCATAATAAAACACCACAATTGACACGGAATGGAATGGCAGCCCCTTGGAAATTCGGAATGACGGACCTTCGGAAATTTTCAGAATAGCGGACCATCGGAATGGGGGTCGCCCCCCATAACAAACACCATGTTCAAGAATGGGTGTCCATCAGTGAAGGTGGCACCAGCTGACGGTTACTGGCAGGCCAAGCTTGCGGTAGCTCAGGCAGTCGCAGAAGCAGAAACCTGGGTCTGGGAAAAGTTCAAGGAGGCCATGGAGGAGGACTACCTGTCGGCCTCGAAGAAATTCTGGCAAACCATCAGGAGCCTCAGGAGGGGGGAACCATCACTGTTTACAGTGGATGTGAAGAGTTGTTGACCTCGACTGGGGACATTGTCGGGGAGTGAAAGGAATACTTTGAGGGTCTCCTCAATCCCATTTCCACGCCTTCTGTAGAGGAAGCAGATGCTGAGGACTAAGAGGTTGATTCAAGCTTAAGTCATTGATGTAGTTCAGAACTCCTTAGTGGCAAGGCACCGGGGGGTGGATGAGATCCGCCCCGAGTACCTCAAGTCTCTGCATGTGAGGCTTCTTGGCTGACATGCCTCTGCAGAAGCTTCATCCATTGAAACAAAATAAACTAGAGCAACAACAACTGTTTTATACAGTTTTATATTGTTTTCATGTATTTCACTGATTGCAATTGTGTTTTATTGAAAGCAAAGCTGTGTGTACGTGTATGAAAATAGGTTACATTGGGTTTTTTTTTAGGTGCTGTAAAATGTCATATTCCAAAAACAATACAAACTTTTAACTGTGAAAACAGTGTAGACCTATTCAAGATTTGAAGACTAAAGCCTTGTGTATGATGACCTCCTGACGCTCGGCTCAACAGGTGAGCTGCGTATTCCTTCAGCTGAACATCTGTAGACGGAGACGCTCAGAGAGAAAGTCAACACCAGCGGATCAAATGCTCCACTGGACAGTTTTCACTGGTACAAAGTGGCAAACTTCGATGTTTGTGAACCAGCAGGAGAAGAAATAAAGTCTGTTGATAACGTGTGATTGATCTGTGTTCACTCTTACTACAGTGTTCACATGATTTATGAAAAAGATCGCATTACTTTTTCACCTTGAATTCCTACTTCATGATACAATGACATAATTTCTTCTCCAACACAACTGACAAATACTGACATGAGTGAAACATGATTCAGTGATAGTCAGCAACATTTTTCTTTGTAGTGACACAGCTGGACAGATGTTTATCAGTCACACTGATCAATGATCAATAATCACTGTGCTCTGCTGCAGCTCAGCAGTCTCTTCACGTGCACGAAGATCTCCTTCATCTTCAGCCCGTACACCACCGGGTTGAACAGGGTCGGAACCAACAGCAGCACAATGGAGACAATGGTGGTGACCCTGGCCCCGGCCTCCAGCCGCTGCAACGCCATCTCCAGCGCCAGGGTGACGGAGTAGTTGATGAAGACGAGCAGATGCGGCAGACAGGTGTTGAAAGCTTTGCTGCTGAAGGAGCGGGAGCTGCGCAGACACACGGCGAGCACGCGGCCGTAAGAGAAGAACACGAATGCGATGGGAACGACCACGATGACGACAGTGGCGACAAGGCCATAAACGCTGAGCAGCAGCGCCGCTTTGCCACCGCAGCTCAGGTTGACAAAGCTATAGATGTTACAGTAGAGTCTGTTCATCTGGAAGCGGCACAGCGGGATGCGCCACATCAGCAGCGCTGCACCACCAACCACCGCCGCGGGCAGCAGCCAGCACATCAGCAGCAGCGCCGTCACAGCGGCAGGCGGCAGCAGCACGGCATAGCGCAGCGGGCAGCAGATAGACAGGTACCGGTCCAGGGCCATGGAGGCCAGCAGCAGGAAGCTGGAGATGCCCAGAGAATAAACCACAAAGGTCTGACACACGCAAGCACCCGGGGTCAGCTCTGAGGAGCGGCGGCCCGACGCCAGGTCCAGCAGCAGCTTCGGGTAGATGGCTGCGCTGGCCGCCACCGAGTTGAGCAGCAGTGCGGCGATAAAGACGAACATGGGCCGGTGCAGGTTCCTCTGGGAGCAGATGACGTAGACGACCACCGTGTCACTGCCCAGGAGGAACACGTAGACCAGCAGGAAGACCACGAAGAAGAGCCACCTGTGGTCATACAGCTGCACGAGACCGACCAGAGTCAGTGAGCCTGACGTCACAGAGGTCACGTTGAGCTCAGGTGAACAACACATCTGGACAGAACCACAGCAGAACATGAATGTGTGAGACAGTCAGAACCAACAGGTAAACACCATCACCATCATCAGTTAACAGATGAACAGGTGAATAAATAAACAGGTCAAAAGATGAACAGGCAAATGAGTGAACAGATAAACAGGTGAACAGATGAAAAGGTAAACAGGTGAGCTAGTGAACAGATAAACTGAGAACAGGTGAACATATAACCTGGTGGTGAATAGATAAACTGGTGAATCAAAAAACAGGTCAACAGGTGAACAGATGAACTGAGCAACAGATGAACAGGTAAACAGAAAATGAGGTGAACAGGTCAACAGATGAACAGGTGAACAGATAAACTGGTGAATGGAAAAACAGGTCAACAGATGAACAGGTGAACGAGTGAAGGTGATAGGTGAACATGTAAATAGAAAAACAGATGAACAGTTGAATAGATAAACTGGTGGACAGATAAAAAGGTCAACAGATGAATAGGTAAACAGGTGAATAAACTGGTGAGCAAATGAACAGAACAGATAAACTGGTGAATAGAAAAACAGGTGAATGAGTGAACAGACAAACAGGTCTAAAGGTGGACAGGAAAAACAGGTCAACAAATGAACAGGTGAACAGGTTCTCCAGGTGAGGACCCTGCTCCGTGTGTTCATCTCCGTCTCCTCTGCAGCTTTTATCAGCTGCTCTTCATCCTCAGTGGAGCTCATTAACCTCAGGTCACCTTATCACTGTGTATGTTTCTCACCAGGCAGATGAACCTGACACAATCTGTGATTTATGGAGCTATGACATTAAAGTTTACAGTTAAACATAGTGTTAGTGGGAGCGCCAAGTGGTGCAGTGGATAAATCAGGTTTAATATGTTGAGCCTATAGTCCTCATGCAAGTGACCCCAGTTCAAATCCCACATCGGACGGCCCTTTCCTTCTTGTCATTACCCCTCTCTCTGCCTCCCCATTTCCTGTCAAACAAAAGCATGAAAAACTTAATCTGATTCAGAGATAAATCAGTTCTCAAATCAATGAAATCCTTCCAGCTCGAGTGACGTGGGCCTGCTTTCCCACTGCCTCACCACCCATGGGAGGGTACAGAAGGGTTTGGTGGCCTTTGATTTGGGTGACGGTCGTGGGCATGGGCCCCAACAACCCAATCCCTGGACAATGGCTCTGAGTGATGGGGACATGGAATGTCACCTTTCTTGGTGGGAAAGAGCCTGAGCTCGCGCAGGCGATCAAGCAGTACCAGTTACAGATAGTCGGGTTCACCTCGATGCAGAGTCTGGGCACTGGATCCCAACTCCTTAAGAGAGGCTGGACTCTCTGCTACTCTGGAGTCGCCCGCAGTGAGAGGTGGCGACCTGGTGTGGGCTTGTTTATAGCTCCCCAGCTCAACCGCCACCGTTGTTTTGGCCTACGGGCCGAACAGCAGTGCAGAGTACCTGGGCCTTCTTGGAGGCCTTGGGAGGGCTGGAGGGTGCTCCAACTGGGGACTCCATCGTTCTACTGGGGGACTTCAACACTCACAAGTGCGCAGCGACAGTTACCTGGAGGGGTGTGATTGGGATGAACGGCCTTCCCGATCTGAACCCAAGTGGTGTTTTGTTGTTGAATTTCTGTGCTAGTCACAGTTTGTCTACTATAACAAACAGTTCCAGTGTGCCATTACGAAGGGCCGCCATTCCGAACATTTACTTTCATGTTTCGGAATGCCAGCCTTCAATTACTTTTGATTGACACCTTTGGAATGGCGGCCCCTCGGAAATTTGGAATGACAGACCTTTGGAAATTTTCAGAATAGTGGACCATCAGAATGGCAGGCCTTCAGGATGGGGGTCACCCCCCATAACAAACATGGTGTTTAAGCATACGGGTGTCCAACAGTGCAGCAGAAGCTCCTCTTCCTGGTCCGCCCAAGTCTCGCGAGGTTTGCGGCGTCGTCATTGCGATTAACTGACGCCGAAGCAAACCCCGCGAGACTTGGGCGGACCAGGATGAGGAGCTTCTGCTGCAAACAAGCTTGAAATATGGACTTATTTAATTTTTTTCAGGACAATTTCGCATTTCAGGGCTTCAATACAAGACGGACATTACAGACGAGCAGCATGGAGGTATTTGGACGTTTTTTGGTGTGTTTTTTTGTGAGACAGTTGGTGTCCATTTGCAACCGTTATATGGACATGCACTGCTACCCCTACCTTCTCCCAGTCCTTAGTCCACATGAGGGGGAGGAGGTAATGAGTGAAATATCATTCTGGGGTGAACTATTCTTTTAACACAAAAAAACAGGATGATGGATTATGTTTCTGATGTTTTCATATTAAAGCTCTTCTGTGTTTCTGTCCTTCTTGAGTCTGGATGAAATGTGACTGAAATCACGCACCACTCACTGGGTACGTTTACATGGACAGTTTCAATCGGTTTCAGAAAGGTTTGGGAGACCAAACTGATTGAAAATACTTCATGTAAACACCTCAAACCGTTTCATTTAATCCAAACTGGTTGAAATTCCAACCAGATTGAAGGGGGTGGTTTAAACCTTTTCTGAAGCAATCTGTCAGTCATGTATACACTTGAAACGGGTTGATCCTTGGCTGCATTCGTTCAGGACTTGACGTACGTAGCACGTACGAGCCGTGCCTGCCTGGCTGTCACTCAAGTGAAATGTCCATGTAGCCAGTGGAAAAATGTTGAGCTAGAAATTTCATAACGGACTGGCGGGTCATGCGAAGTTCTGTTTCCACTCGGTGTCCGAAAATGTATGCAGAGAGAGGAGGAGGAGGAGGAAGCGGTGCGCCGCCGGTGTTGTGCCGAAAAGAGACTGCCTGCCCGAGCAGTCGTTTTTCTGTTGGTAGTCTCTTTTCAGCTCAACACCGGCAACATACCTTAAAACTTCAAATCAAGGCCTGGGCGTTTATTTGCTTAAATCGCTCAAATCAACCGGCGTTTATTAGGGACCTGCGTTTATTAAAATAGCAGGAAACTGGACTCGCCCAGAGAATAAAACATGAAGGCCTGATAAAATCACTGTTCAGTTCTCCGAACAAAGATCCTCCAGAGAGAGGACAAGAGGATGGCTCACTACAGAGGACAGACACGAGACCGTTTACAGTTTACACCTCATGACCACTCATCACGATATTTAATTGTAGCCGTCCCAACCAACTCTATTTTATTACAGAATTGTCACGGTAAACCCATTATACCTGATGACACCTCGAGCATGCCAGCTGAATTGGAGGGAGTCCACGAAAATATTAACCATTTAATGTGTTTACTTAAACTAAAGAATATGACTCTAGCTTAGGTTAGCTTATTTTATAGCTACATTGTTATTGTGAACATTAACACTCCCATGCCTGTACCTTTAACACACTGTAGCCCTAATAACACCACATTCAAATAAACATTTGTGACTGCAAAAAGCCTACACGTTGCAACAGAAAGAAGTGTTTATTACACAGATAGATAGACTATTATTATTAGACTCAGGGTCCATTTAAAAGAGACAAACAAACACACAAACAAATTTAAAAGAGACAGTCATGCCAATGTTTCCACATGGCAGAAAAAAAAACATAGACAATCACCCTTTACTTTCTTCCTGCCCTTGAGTCCATAAAATAAAATAAAAACAAATACCCAGGCTTTGTAAGTCAGTTATGGTTCCATATCGTTGGCGCGCATGTTTAGTTGGAGCTTGTGTATCCTTGTGAAAGTGTTTCTCGGTACTCACGGATAACCACAGTTTCCTCAAACCCTCGCTCAGAGGAACAAGGTGAAAGAGATGAGGACACCAGTCCTGCAGACACCATCACGTCCCCGTGCAGCAGCAGCAGCAGTCTCTCCGGGGACAGCAGGGATCCTGAGCTCCTTCTACAGCAGCAGCAGGTCAGCGGCAGCCGAACCAACAGGCACGTAGGTCGTAGATACACTAAGCATGAATTCATAACACTAATAAACTCACTGTCCATTCTCATACATGTTCATAATGTTACCAGTTCAAATAGTGTTCACTTCATACTCACTCAGGAAACTCAGCGCAAATTATTTCTCCCTCACACACACGTGGTCTTCTTCCAGCTGAGACCGAATCTCCTTGTTGTTTACATTCTACTTCCGGGTTAAAAAAACCCAGCGCGTAATTTAAATGGGAACAGTAGTAACAAACCAGAGTTTAGCTATAAATCATATTTTTCACGCCCTATCACGGTATAAACAAATCTGAAATCATTGAATAAACATTACTATTTCTGTCTGTGTGTGTGTGTTTCATGTTGCTATGTGTTGTATTCATTCCGTTTTTACCGCAATTACGGTGTCTACAAAGCATCAGTGGCTGCAGCTGACAGGGACAGCTAACAGCTAAGCTAACGGTGGCTAAGCTAACGCGGTAGCTAAGCTAACGGTGGCTAAGCTAACGCGGTAGCTAAGCTAACATCAGGACGTCAGCTGTTAATGACACTACTCCAGTAGCTCAGTCATGTTGTAACTCAGATATCCGCTGGGGGATTTT
Source organism: Decapterus maruadsi (assembly GCA_030347415.2). Classification (NCBI taxonomy): domain Eukaryota; kingdom Metazoa; phylum Chordata; class Actinopteri; order Carangiformes; family Carangidae; genus Decapterus; species Decapterus maruadsi. The sequence goes on from CM064902.1 coordinate 29,250,104, forward strand.
TTATGGACCGTTTATTTAATCACTGAGTTAAAGTTAAACAGGTAGCTAACTGCTAGCCTGGCTAATCTATGATAACCATGACAAAAATGTGCACACATAATAGTAATGTTTGTCCAGTCATTGGTTTTATAGACTTTACAAACATCAGATTAGTCTAAACGGCGAAATGGTGAAAAAATAGACATAGCGAGACTCTCTCCATCACTATTGTTGGAATGCTGGTTTTCTACCTGGAAGAAGTTGTAAACATCAAGGAGATCGGTCTGGCGTCTCTGACACTGCTGAAACAGCTCTGAACTCGGCTCACTGACTCATTTGGTACCGGTAACACACAAACAGACCCTCCGGTTTCGGGTTTTAGTGACAGCAGCACCTTTTAACGGTTTCAACCGGTTTCAACCGGTTTCAACTAGATACTAGTCTGAGCCTCGTCTCCTCGCGTTGTTTTTAGCCCCGCCCCCCTCCGAATCTGGTAGGTAGTGACGCTCATCTCTGCCAGGCACTGATTGGCTAATAACAGACTGATACCTGGTTACTCAAATAAACAAAAGAATCGTCATGAGACGTTCACAGACCATTAAAAAACATGGGACATTTTAGTACCTTACCCAAATGAAGTGTACTTATTATTTCTCTGTAATAATTCAAGCTTATTTCATCATAGAACTGAATTAACAGGCAATATTTCAAAATGTACTGGTTATAGCAGGGCGCTACATGACATTAATAAAGTTGAAAAATAGACAAACACCCAGTTCATTTCAGCTTAGGCTAAATGATTAATTTACAGTTTTCACTGGTAAAAAAAATAAAAAAGACAGACTTCAATGTTTGTGAACCAGCAGGACAGAAGAAATAAAGTCTGTTAATAATATTTGATTGATCGTTGTTCACTACAGTGGTAACATAATTGTTTATGGAAAAAATCATGTTATTTTCACCTTGAATTCCTACTTCTTAATACAGTGACATAATTTCTTCTCCAACACAACCGACAAATACTGGCATCAGACATTTCTGTATTTAAAATATAAGACTCAAGAAAATAATGAAGTGAAACATGATTCAATGACAGTGAGCAACATTTTTCTTTGTAGTGACACAGCTGGACAGATGTTTATCAGTCACACTGATCGATGATCGATCATCACTGTGCTCTGCTGCAGCTCAGCAGCCTCTTCACGTGCACAAAGATCTCCTTCATCTTCAGCCCGTACACCACCGGGTTGAACAGGGTCGGAACCAGCAGCAGCACGATGGAGACGATGGTGGTGACCCTGACTCCAGCCTCCAGCCGCTGCAACGCCATCTCCAGCACCACACTGACAAAATAGTTGATGAAGACGAGCAGATGCGGCAGACAGGTGTTGAGGGCTTTGCTGCTGAAGGAGCGGGAGCTGCGCAGACACACGGCGAGCACACGGCCGTAAGAGAAGAACACGAACAAGACGGGAATGACCAAGATGACGGCGGCGCTGACGAGGCCGTAGACGTTGAGCAGCAGCGCTGCTTTGCTGCCGCAGCTCAGGCTGACGAAGCTGTAGATGTTACAGTAGAGTCTGTTCATCTGGAAGCGGCACAGCGGGATGCGCCACATCAGCAGCGCTGCACCGCCAACCACCGCCGCGGGCAGCAGCCAGCACATCAGCAGCAGCGCCGTCACAGCGGCAGGCGGCAGCAGCATGGCGTAGCGCAGCGGGCAGCAGATAGACAGGTACCGGTCCAGGGCCATGGAGGCCAGCAGCAGGAAGCCGGACCCGCCCAGAGAATAAACCATGAAGGCCTGACACACGCAGGCACCCGGGGTCAGCTCTGAGGAGCGGCGGCCCGACGCCAGGTCCAGCAGCAGCTTCGGGTAAATCACTACACTGCCTGCCATCGAGTTGAGCAGCAGCGCGGCGATAAAGACGAACATGGGCCGGTGCAGGTTCCTCTGGGAGCAGATGACGTAGACGACCACTGTGTCACTGCCCAACAGGAACAGGTAGACCAGCAGGAAGACCACGAAGAAGAGCCACCTGTGGTCATACAGCTGCACGAGACCGACCAGAGTCAGTGAGCCTGACGTCACAGAGGTCACAGAGGTCACGTTGAGCTCAGGTGAACAACACATCTGGACAGAACCACAGCAGAATGTGTCAGAACCAACAGGTAAACAGTGAACAGAGAGCAGGTCAACAGGTGAGGACCCTGCTCCGTGTGTCCGTCTCCGTCTCCTCTGCAGCTTTTATCAGCTGCTCTTCATCCTCAGTGGAGCTCATTAACCTCAGGTCACCTTCGTCTTCATCACTGTCCTAACGAACACCTCAGGTCACGACTCCTTAATGAGCTGAACAACAGAGTAACGAGCTCAGTTTAATGACGAGACAAACAATGGATGCTGGTTCTGATGTTTTCACAGATATCTCTATGTGCCTCCCCCTCGATGCCGACAGGGAGCGGGGTCGTTTGTTTTGGAGGCGTTCAGGAGCAGCTGGTTCTTCTGGCACCACCAGATCCCTGTATTCCCCCTCCTCGTTCTCCCTGGTGCACGCTACAACTGCTGTGTCGTACGAGGACTTCTGCTTGTGGCTGTCATGACTCCGTTGTGTTTCCTTGTCTTGTCTCAGTGTTGTGTCCATTTGTGCATCCTGGTGTCTTGTCCTGGTGTCATTTTCTTTGTGGTTGAGTTGTTTCCTGTTTTACTTTGGAATTCCTGTCTTGTTTTCCTGTGTGTTTCGGTCTGTGTTGTCCTAGTTTAGTTCCAGTCTTCCGGTGTGCTCCCTGCTCATCATCAACCCAGTGTGGTTCACCTGTCCTGATTGCACCACCTGTGTCTGTCTATTAAAGCAGATATGAGCAATCTGGTGGTTTTGTCTAACGCTGCGTTCAAGGCTTTTTAAACCGTAAGTTACAGCTTCAAGTCACGACTACAACTTTGTAGCGTTCCAGGTAACCTAGGTAACCTGTAACTGGTGTTTTTACCGTCCTGTTGTCTGTGAAAGTCACTATAACGGCCTCTCGTAACTTCCGACCCGTGAACTCGTACCAGATGGAACCGGTACGACTTCACAGGAAGGAAAAACACAAGTTAGGAGTTTCCTTGAAGGCACCATGAGTTAGCAGCCCCCGCCCTCGTCAGGCATCTATTGGTCCTCGTGCTACGTCACCACATTCACGATGCAGCGATGCATCCCTTGGCTGCACACACAGCCCTTCATGCCGTTCTCTCTCCTCATTGGAGGAAAGTTTTCTCCTGGTTTACAGCAGAGCAGAGTGACGGAGAGACCAGACACTCTATGGAAGTGATGCTGACCATGGAAAATAGGAACATTTAGGACTTAGAGGAACTACAACATTCACCAACCCCAGTGTCTCCCTTTGTCCTTGTTGTCATAACGTCCTTAACTGAATTTTGTCTCTAGTTTCTAACTTCAGTCTGAAGTTACAGATGTGATCCAGATGTTGAACTGATGTCATGCTCCGGCCACCAGGGGTCACTGTGGTCACAGTTCAGACAAACACAGACAGGTGGAGTTTTAACTCTGGCTTCTTTTCTTTTGAATGTTGATGGTATGGATCAAGTAGATAATACATTATAATATAATATAATATAATATAATATAATATAATATAATATAATATAATATAATATAATATAATATAATGTACCAGGATGACGGAGGCAGGTTCACTGGAGACACACCTGTGATACCTGCTCTTCTGTGAACGTCCTCCATGTTCGGCCTGAACCTTCACCAGCTCCAGATGTTTTAGAGGCTCCATGCAGATGTGCTGCTTGGATCTAATTCAATTCAATTCAATTCAAAGAACTTTATTTTTCCTTTAGGGACTTATAACAAAACTGACTCAATGAAATCATCACGCACTGCTATTCTTTTTTGTTTTGTTTTGTGTGTGTGTTTTGTCCATGTTGTCCTCTCCATTGTGTAGCTATGTTGTCGACTGTCCTGCGTTATATTTATGTAAATTGTGTGAAACTAAAGATGAAACAGTGGTTTCTAGTGGCAGGTGGTTCCAAGCTGGGCCAAAAAAAATGGACATTTTGGAAAGTTCGCCAAGTAAAATCTCAATCATTTTGTCCTGTTTCACTTGATCAGAATCAACCACTGCAGAGATGATGTTCATACATTGGACAATCATGTGATAGAGGTTTGGATCTTCAGCAGCATCGTTCTGAAGGACACTCATCTGAAATAGGATTTGTTTTAAGGCGAACCTTAAGTTTATTTAATTTTTTCTCAATTTTGTCATCTTCATTTACTCTTCACACTGAAATTTACACATCTTAGCAATTTACCAATTTTTTCCCTTTACTATCACACCAAAAGTATTTAAATAGACCTTAGACTCATTTTATTATGGATATGTAATTTTCGGGAAAAGACCTAAAAAAATAGGCTTGGTTTTTAACACGTTAAATGATGTTTATGTATTAATTGCACATTATTAATGTTAATAAGGAGAATGGACATTTTTATATTTACAGTAACATCGGGAGAAACACGAAGCTGATGAGTGACATCACTCGTCCAGAAGTTAGAAATGACCTCATCCTCAGCGGTTTGGTTCGGTTCTGTTGGAGCTGGAGTGGAACAACAGCTGACGTCACCTGTCCCAGGTCGCAGGTGTTTGTGTTTGTCAGTGTAACGAGCAGCTGGTCAGTTAATGAGGTCACCTGAGAGAGAGCAGCTCGTTATCCTGCTTTCATTAGCAGCAGCTCCTCATTGGTCCTCAGAGTCCAGCTCCTCATTGGTCCTCAGAGTCCAGCGCCCTCAGGACAAACATGGACGCCATGACATCATGTTGTTTACCAGTTTTAGTTTTTAGTTTTATTATGGATCCTCATTAGTCGTCATCTTAGTAAGGACTATTCTTCCTGGGGTCCAACCAGACCTGACCCCATGTGACCTCTGACCCCTCACACTCACCACAGAGTGTACGAGCTGAACCTGAAAGCAACACCAACACTGATGTCACTTTACCTGTTGAACTGTGCGTTAACTCAGGTTTGTGTTGCTGAACGTCCCTCTGCTGCTCCACCTGCTCATCCCACCTGTCATTTCATAAATGTACAAATCAAATCACAAGATAATATGTGAATATTAATATAAATGTAAATATCTTACCAGCTTCATAATGTTATGTATTACTAACTACAAGATGATTTGTCTTTTCTTATCTGCAAATGATAAATCATAATTATTATTAATATTATATTGCACACACACAGACAGCTGTTTGATTTCGTGATAAAAATTTATTTGGTATCAGTGAGTAACTACAGTCGTAGTGTTCTCGTACATGTCGTCTCATCAAACTGATATATTTATAAAAATCAGAAATATAATCTACATACATCTAATACAAAAACACGGGGGGGGGGGGATAACTGTGACAAATGAAGTGCTGATGAGAGTCAGACTCTCACCTGATAATATTATAATTATGAATCTGTGCATTAAATAAGTTTCAAAATAAAACATTCTGAAACATAAACAACCATCAAACACACACACACACACACACACACACACACACACACACACACACAGTAATGAAGCAGATGATCACACACACACACACACACACACAAACACACAAACAAACAAACACCTGTGAGGTTTCAACAAGCATCTTTGGTTTCTGTTTGAAAATCGGCCTTAAATAAATGGATCAAAGCAAACAAACAAACAAACAAACATCTGGAATGTGACAAAGAAACGACTTGGACTCGTTTAAATCACAGCTGTTTTTACCAAACCTCACGCTGCCGCCACTTAAACTGTCAATAATCAATCAATATTTATTTATTTTTTATTCTAAAATCTTTTTTTAATCAATATTTATATTTGAATGGATGAATGAAGGCTGTGACATCACTTCCTGTTGCTGGTTTGACAGCGTTTACTTCAGACGTCATTTTAAATATATCAAATATGTAAACATTAAGACTGAAGATGTCATCATAATAATAGAGCTTTTATTTTGAAATGTTCATAATTATAGAGCTTTTATTTTGAAATGGTCCTACACTATTGATTTAGGAGGAAGTGAACTGACAGGAGCCACTTCCTGGTCCCTGCAGCAGGGCATTCTGGGAGTTGGACACCGTGACCAGACAGTGGCGTTGAGGCAGCTGAGGACGACGAGACGCACGTCTGGTAAAAAAAACAACTGTGATTTAAAACGCTGCCATGTTGCTAAGAGGCTAATGCTAATGTTGTAAGGCAGACGTGATGCTAGCTGTAAAACCTAAAACTCCAAAACACAAACAAGACGAGAAAAAGTGGGAGGGGCCAAGCTGACTGACCTCAGAGGGGGCGGGTGGAAAAAACAAAGGCTAACGTGCTAATGTTGTAATTTAACATCATCACCGTTGTCGCTCTGGTTCGATCTGAGCCTCACGTTTATTCACAGAGTTGAGTCAACGTGACGGGGTGCTGCTAATTAGCAGATAATTAGCTACTAGGTAACATTTGTGATGAGCTAACAATGGCTAGAGTATTTTTTCTCCATGTAGTTCAGACTAATGCAAGCTAACATTAGCTTCAACATTGTCAGCAAAGATCCTCTAGCCTAGAAGAGGAGCGGCTCCAATGAAATGTTACAGCTTCACTTCCTGTTGTGAACGTGTGTGGATTTATAAAAGTTGCCGGTAGACTAATGTGAAATATTATATTTTCTTATGATAACATTACATATTTACACAGCTAACAGTCATATTTAACATGAAGAACATTATTCTAAAAATTAGCGCGGGCGTTAGCTAATGTTTCTTTGACGTGGTGCCAAATCTCGCGAGAGTGTGTTGTTGAGACAGAGACAGGTTTTCTCTTGATGTGTCCGTCTGAAATTTGCCATTTTCGTCTCAAAATGTTCAGAAGATTAGTCCAATATTTACTGAAGTTACTCCGTATAGCGACAGGAAGCTGACTCGTCATGGGGGATCTGTCAGTAAACTGATGCTAGTTAATGCTAACATTGGCATCATGCTCATATTTCCATCACTAATTCACCGTGACAACCTGTGTCCACTAATTAGCTGAATGTCAAGCTACGCATTAGCTAGCACTGATTAGCTTAGCACTAGCGGGTGGTGGTTTATCTGTATTACTTTCTCTGTTTCAGTTGTTAGCATCAGCGCTAACACCATCTGTGACTCAACTCTGCAAATCTACGGCTCATCATCTTCCTCCGTCGTACCTTCCTCTTCCTCACCTGCACTCCCACAGGAAGCGGGTGTGGCAACAACTACAGCTCCCATGAGCCTTTGCTGCAGCTGAATCAACCATTCTGCTGAGTCATGACTCACACCATCGTACGCTGTGAGTCATGACGAGCTGTCGGAGGAAACGGCGACGGAGGCTGGCGTGAGGGGCGGGGCTTCAGGTGTGTGGGCGGAGCCTGAAGCAGGAAGATGGGGTTTTTGTGTGAATGGTAACGTGTGTAGGGGGGCGGAGCTACACAGGTGACCCGTGGTGAAGAACAGCGGCTACGCGGCTGCAGGTGCTCATGGGTAAAGAGTGACTCACCACCAGGCTGAGCAGCCACGCCCTGCAGTGATGATGTCACAGCGTGGTGTGGAGTCGCCTGCGGCCAGGTGAGGAGTTACTCTTTGATCCCTGACCCTGTCAACAGTCCGTCCAGGTGTGTAAGCCCCGCCCCCCTGCTCCTCCTGCTCAGGTGTGAGGACTGATGAGCTCGTCTGCACCTGAGCGACTCCATGTGGCTCCTCCTCCTTCCTGTGGAGTCCAGGCTCCTTTACTCCTCCTCCTCCTCCTCCTCCTCCTCCTCCTCCTCCTCCTCCTCCTCCTCCTCCTCCTCTCCTGCCATCACCTCCACCAGCAGCTCGGCCGTGCAGGTCGCCTCCCCCAGGTTGTTCACCGCCTTCACCGTGTACTTGGCGTCATCGTCGCCCGACACCTGCAGGTGGGGGTGAGTCCACACCACAGTTATTATATTTCTATACTGTGTTATTATTATTATAGTTTATACTAAAACTAAAACTAGCAGTGACAAAATAATCTAGTAAACTGGAATAAAAATGACAGTTTCTCCAAAAACTAGAACCAGCTCCAACCTCCAGGTGTGGACGATGAACTGCAGTAAAGTCAGATAACATCAACTAGCTGTAGTTTTCTAAGGGACGACAGTGGAGTACGACCCACAGGTAGGTAAGAGTGAATGAAACCTGATGAGGACTGATGGGAACATTATGGGATGGATGCAACTAAAAGGGAACAAGTTCATCTTCAGATGTCTGACAGAGGCTTTTGTCTAAAACCTGAACAACTACAACCAAGACTAAGACTGAATAAAAACTACAACTAAATAAAAACTACAACTAAATAAAAACTACAACTAAGATGGAAAATAAATTTTAAAAAATTAGTCAATTTCTCAACAATAAAAACTAAACTCACACTGATTCATCACTGGTTGAACTCACTAGAACTAAACTGAAATAAAAAACAAACTGAAAAACTAAATAAAAGTAAAAACTAATGAACATTTTAAAACTAAGATAACTTGGTCCACAAACATCTGTCAGAGCCTGAACGCATCGTCAACGCTGCTGCCACTCATCCTGGAGACCAGCTGTCTCCATGACAACCACAGCAGGTGGTTTGATCAGTGATGTCAGTGGTGATGTCAGAGCGAGCGCTGACCTCTGAGATGACCAGGCTGCAGTTCCCCTCCTCGTCGTAGTCGATCTGGAAGTGTCTCGTCTCTTTGATCGGCTGGTCGTCTTTGTACCACACCACCTCGGGGTCGGGGTAACCTGCACACACACACACACACACACACACACTGGTCACGGTCTGAGGATGATGTCACATCCTGCCCCGCCCCCTGAGCAGACTCCGCCCCCCCCCTCACCTTCGATCTTGCAGTCGAAGCGAGCGGCGCTGCCCTCCACCACCTCCACGTCTTTGATGACGGAGCTGAAGCTGGGTTTAGACTCCGCCTTCTGCTCGTACTCCAGACACTCCAGGAACTGGTTGTCCTCTGCACACGCACACACGCACACACACACACACAACTTTAGCTCTGTCTCTTACAGCAGCTTTTTATCTTGTTGTCCTGACGTCACGACTTTATTGCCATGTCTACCGGCGTTATCGAGTCCATCGCTAACACAACTAAGTAGCCTAGCGCCGTCATGGTGCCACGGAAAACAATGAAAACCGGACATTTTCATGAATCTACATGAGACGTTATTGATACTCGCTGGGCTCGGCTACAGGCAGCGTTAGCGGCTAACGCTAATATCAAAACATCGCCATCAAAGCGTAGTTGCTGGTTACGGCGATTACGACGAAGACGGCTTCTTTTTCCTGAGAATTATCGCTAATTAGACGACCACGTCAGTCCAGTCTGGTCTAAGTCCAGTCCAGTCCGATCCAGCCTCGTCCAGTCCAGTCTAGTCCGGTCCAGTCTAGTCCGGTCCAGTCTAGTCCAGTCCAGTCTAGTCCGGTCCAGTCTAGTCCGGTCCAGTCTAGTCCAGTCCAGTCTAGTCCGGTCCAGTCTAGTCCGGTCCAGTCTAGTCCAGTCTAGTCTAGTCCGGTCCAGTCCAGTCCAGTCCAGTCCGATCCAGTCTAGTCCGGTCCAGTCTAGTCCGGTCCAGTCTAGTCCGGTCCGGTCCAGTCTAGTCCAGTCCAGTCTAGTCCGGTCCAGTCTAGTCCGATCCAGTCTAGTCCGGTCCAGTCCAGTCCAGTCTAGTCCAGTCCAGTCCGATCCAGTCTAGTCCGGTCCAGTCTAGTCCGGTCCAGTCTAGTCCGGTCCGGTCCAGTCTAGTCCAGTCCAGTCTAGTCCGGGCCAGTCTAGTCCAGTCCAGTCCAGTCCGGTCCGATCCAGTCCAGTCCAGTCCGGTCCGGTACCTTCGGTGGGGGATCCTTTCTTGGCGCTGACTCCGGCCATCATGGCCATGGACGACAGTCTGCCGATGGCTCTGACAGCGTGACCCGTTTTCTACCACAGAAGAAGAAGAAGAAAGGTCGTCACTGTTACGTGACATCGCGGCACAGAGGTGTGATGTCACAGCGAGGGGGCGTGTCCCTGAGCTCACCTGCCACTTCCTCCTCAGGATGTACTTCTTCATGCGCTCCTTGGACAGCTTCTTGGCCTTCATGGTGTTGGTGTCCTGCTTCAGCCAGGGGTGCTCGTAGCACTTGGCGCAGCTGAGCCGGGCCCTGAGGGACAGCCACGCCACGGTTACCACGGCAACGTCAGAAGCATCAGCTGGTCAGTGTGGCATCATGTGTAGTATCATGTGTAACCCCGCCCCCCCCTTACTTCATGTCCTTCTTCAGCAGGTTGGTGATGAAGTCTTTGGCGTTGTCCGAGATCTCGTCGAAGGCCTCGTCCTCAAAGTCCCAGGTTGCCGAGGTGACGTTGGACAGAGTCTCGTTGTCGTTGTCGCCCATGAAGGGAGAGAGTCCGCTGAGCCTGAGACAGAGACAGGCGTGAGGCGTTCACTGACCCACGTCACGTTCAAGACCGGGTGAAAAGTTCAGGGTCAAACTGCTTCTGTGAAATTAACTCTTAAAAAACCAAGTCAGTCATCGTTTACGGCTCCGTTGTGTCCTCGTCTCTCCGTCTGTAACACGTTTAACCCCGTGGTGTTCAGTCAAGTCATTAACAGCTCTGTTTTCAGGATAATCTGGGCTATGATGCTCTCAGGCCTCGGCTATCAGGAGAAAATTCTCACACACACACACAACAAAAAATATTTACATTTTACGATTTTTTTCTCCACTCGTTTTTCACCCAAAAGCCCCCTAAGCACATTCCAGAAGCTCAACTTGTGTGAATGTTTATTTATCTTGGCCATGGGGGATTATTAATCCTCTGCTTTTGATACAGGAAGTAACTATTTTATGCTGCGTTTGAAACAACTTGGAACTCTGGTTTTTCCAGAACGCCGCCTCATGACGGAGCTCCCAATCGAGAAGGTTAGGAAAAAAATCACACAACGATCTCCATCCGCGTAGAACCACAACATCAATGGTAAAACCTCAAATGAAATGCATTTTTAAATGACAATATACATTGAAATGTATGAAATATACACTTTTTAATTGTTTTTGTGTCCTTTGTAATGTTTTTAGGACTCAGATACATGAAGCACTTTCAATGCAAAGTTTGTCCCAGTCCGCCATGTTCTGGGTTATTCTGGCGTGGTGCGTCTAGTTTCCAAGTCCCGAGTTGTCTCGAATGCAGCATTACAGATCTGTGGCTGCTTCCTGATTGGATGCTACCGCCATCAAAGCAAAAGAAGAAGAAATGGGAGCATCACCTAACGGCTGGATTGAAAACCTTCTATAACGGCCCCGAGCAGATCGGCCACAGACTCAGCTTCTGATAACCGTTTAGAGTTTTGTTGTGTAGTTTTACAGATATGCAGCGGCGGCTGGGCGGCGGCTGGGCGGCGGCGGCGGCGGCGGCTGCAGCGACTCACAGTATGTAGCAGATGACCCCGATGCTCCACATGTCGGTGGGGTAGCTGATGGCCTCGTAGTTGATCACCTCTGGAGCCACGAACTCGGGCGTCCCAAACAGAACCTTCAGGGTTCCTGCGCTCTCTGTGGACAGAAGCAGAGGAAGGTGAGTGAGACCTGAGGTCATGTGGCCGAGCGGGTCATGTGACTGCTGGCGGTGGCGGTGGCGTTACCCAGCCGCCTGGCGAGGCCGAAGTCGATGAGTTTGATCTTGCTGCCGTTCTTGTTGACACACATGATGTTCTCAGGCTTCAGGTCCAGGTGCACGATGCCCTGCTTGTGGATGAAGCTCACGCCGTCGATGATCTGCAGCATGTACTTGATCACCTCGCGCTCCGTCAGCTCAAAGTCCTCGTCGATGATCCGCTCAAACAGCTCGCCGCCCGAGATCCTGCACACAGGGAGCAGCACAGCTTCATTATGGGCTGCTTTTAGGCAAGGCAAGGCAAGGCAAGGCAATTTTATTTGTATAGCCCTTTTTCACAAACAGTTTGTCTCAAAGGGCTTCACATGACATCGTAACAACATCCTCTGTCCTTAGACCCTCGCATCGACTGAGGAAAAACTCCATAGAAAACCCTTTAACAGGGAAAAATAGGAGAAAGCTCAGGGTGAGCAACAGAGGAGGGATCCCTCACCCAGGACGGACAGACGTGCAGTAGATGTTGTTACAGACAAGACAGTTTACAGTTTTACAGTTTATGACAGAACATGCGAAATGTGCATAGAGTTAATGGTGGCAGCTTCTGGTGACAGCCATAACAATGTGATGACATCATTTCCTCCTGATCGATGTCTATCATTGGTTGTTAATACGTCACATGACTTGGTTCTGATGGAACCTGGACCTGGACCTGAACTCTTCATGGTTTTATAAAGACGCGTCCTCGGGGTGGACCGGCTTACCAAAATAAGAGTCTGAATGTAAACAGCTCACTTCCTGTTCTCCATCAGATTTCTGGAGTCTCTTGTTTATCCCAGTAAATACACACACACACACACACACACAGACACACACACACACTGATGGTCCCAGCAGTCGCAGAGACTCACGCTAACGAGACGTTTGAGCGACGTCTGCTCCTCCGGCTAAAATGAGTGAACAGGAAGTAGCTGCTCTCAGATTCCTCTCATACTTTGGACTCATCACTGTTTTCCGTTATTCCCAGAAACAACACACACACACACAAACTCACACACACGCTCCGACAGAGAGGTGACAGGAAGTGTCTGTGATTGGTCACGTACATCTCCAGCACCATGACGATGTCGGACTTGCCCTCGAAGGCGTCGATGCACTGCACCAGTTTGGGATGGTGCAGGCTGTTCATGATGCCGATCTCCTGCCGCACGTTCTCCTTCTCCTTGGCCGAATACGCCTTGATGAACTTTCCCGCCCAAACCTTCTTGGTCGCCTTCTCCACCAGCTTGAACACCTGGCCGAACTTCCCCCTGGCAACCACACACAGCGCCACGGCAACAACAACAGTCAGTACTACACAAACAACAACATAAACAACAATAAGACAAACCAAAATAACAACAACACAAACAATAGCAACAAAAAAACAAGACAAACAAAAACATTACAAGACAAATAATAGCAACAATAAGATAAACAACAAACAAAAACAACAAAACAAAGACAACCAAAAACAACAAAAAGACAAATAATAGCAACAACAAGATAAACAACCAGAACAAGACAAACAGAAACAACAACACAAACAAAAACAAAACAAACATAAAGACAAATAACAGGACAAAAAACAAGACAAACAACAGCAACAACAACAAAAACAAAAAGATAAACAGCAACAAGATAAACAACAACAAAAACAAGACAAACAACAACAACAACAAGAAGACCAGTGCATTGTGGGTGCGGTGTGTGTGGGCGGAGCCTCGAAGTGTGCGTGGGCGGAGCCTTACGTTCCCAGCCGCTCCTCCACGTCGTAGAGCTCCTTCACCTTCACGTCTGTTCTGATGGTCACGTCTCTGTAGTCGGGCTCCTTCTCCGAGTCTGAGGTCAGAGGTCAGAGGTCAGTACACCGTCTGTGTGTGTGTGTGTGTGTGTGTGTGTGTGTGTGTGTGTGTGTGTGTGTGTGAACATGATAATAATGAAGTCGTACCATCGTCCTCTTCCTCAGCCTCTTCCGGGTTGTCTGTCGACCAATCAGATGCAGTGTTAGTTCAGTTAGTTCAGTTAGTTCAATTCACATCAGTTCAGCTTATTTTAGTCAAGTTTACTGGGTTCTGGTTTAGTTCTGATCCAGTTCTGGTTTAGTTCTGGTTTAGTTCTGATCCAGTTCTGGTTTAGTTCTGATCCAGTTCTGGTTTAGTTCTGATCCAGTTCTGGTTTAGTTCTGGTTTAGTTCTGATCCAGTTCTAGTTTAGTTCTGGTTTAGTTCTGATCCAGTTCTGGTTCAGTTCTGGTTCTGGAGTAGCTCTCGGTACTGACCGTCATCCACCAGTCCCACGGTGACAGGCTCCGACTCTGCGCTGGGTTCTCCGATGCCGTAAATGTTCTGGGCTCGGACCCTGAACTTGTACTGGCGCTCAGGGAGGAGGTTCTGGAGAGGAGACGGACTCTGTTAGTACCAGTCTGAGGTCTGACAGACCCTGAGGATCTGGACCGGACTCACCTGGACGTTGTAGGAGGTGCTGTTGCAGGACACCAGGAGCTTCCACTGCTTCTCCACTGAGTCCCAGATCTCCAGGTTGTAGGACTGGACGGCGCTGCCGCCGTCGTAGGTCGGGCCGTACCAGGACAGGGTCAGACAGGACCGCCGGATGTCTGAGGCTGCAGGGACCTTCGCTGGGGGGTCGGGTTTATCTGAGGGGGGGTGGAGTTACAACTGGAGGGTTACTGTGTGTGTGAAGACCTGAAGCTGCAGCTCACACTCCTTTAATGAGCTCATGTTTTGGTGAGGGACGGTGAGGAGACAGAACACAGGGACAGACAGACATGCAGGAACGACCGACTGGGAGTCGAACCTGTGATCAGGACACTAAAACACTCGCCTGCTGTAGCTTTTAATTTGAAAAGTTAGCAGTAAGTGTTGGAGGCTCAGAGACTGCAGTTCCTATCCTGACCACCAGAGGGAGTCAGTCTCCACAGACTCAACCTGTGGGCGGAGTCACACAGACACGTTCTGGTTCTGGTTCTGGTTCTGGAGCCTCAGAACCTCGGTGCTCCCTGTTGAACCAGCAGCGTTCACCAGTTTAAGTGGAACCGAAGTGGGAGGACGTTACTCTGCTTTACTCTAAATGTTTTCTCTCTCACTGTCTCTGTAATCAATCTTCAGTTTGTTAAGTGTGTTAATTCTAGTGAACTCAGCCTCTGCCATCAGCTCCAAAGATCAGAGTTACTTTACTTTATTAAATTCATCCAACTGCTTCTTTCTTGTTCTGTTTTCTTATCGAGTACAGATCGGGACACAAAGGAGGAACCCAAGGGCTCAGGCCGAGTCAGAGTAGTTTATTGGCAGGCAGGGGTCAATACCAGGCAGGCAGCAGAACAGGCTGAGGTACAGGTAGTCGGCAGGCTATACTCAAAGTCAAGGAGTCAAGAACTGGTCATACACGGAGGAATGTACTCGAAGAATTAACGCTGGACCTCTGACACTACGGACAAGAGGATCTGGCACAGAGGGAGGGGGAAGCCTGGCTTAAATACACAAGGTGGGGGAAGACAATTAGATACAGGTGAAACACATTAAGGAGGGGAAGCAATCACACAGGCAGGAAACTTGACAGGAAGACAGGGGTAAGACAAGGACTTCAAAGTAAAACAGGAAGTGAGACACAAGAACAGAAGATCAACTAAATCCCACAGACACTAACGGACGTTGACAGTTCTAGCTTTTCTTGAAATTCTATCTTTGTCCAAATCTCCTCCAAACATTTAGTTTCTTCATCAGACGTCTGCAGATTATTTTACTCCTCCTCCTCCTTCCTGCTCGTCTTCACGCCACTAGAGTAAGACACGCCCACTGATGATGTCACCGTTCACAGGGAAGAACCAACTGTTTCTTGGTTCCTTTGAGAACCGACTCCTCAGGTTCTGAACCTGGTTCTGTTCCAGTTGGTTTACAACGGGAACCAGGAACCAGAACTAGTGTGAAACCTCTAACAGGGGACTGCTGCTGTGGCTGGTTGGAGGTGCGGTGTGACATCACAGGTGGGCGGGGCAGGTGAGTCTTACCTACGATGGTGAGGTTGAGCGCCGCCTGGCGGAGGCCGTAGCTGTTCCTCAGCTCGATGGTGTAGCAGCCGCAGTGCTCCTGCTGCCCGCTGCTGATGGTCAGCTGACTGCTGCTGTCGCTGCTCTGGATGGACACGTCGCCACTGCCCTCCTGGATCTGACACACACACACACACACACACACACACACACACACACACACACACACACACACACACACACACACACACACACACACACACACACACACACACACACACACACACGTGTTTGTCGTGTTAGCTACGCAACCTGCACTCAGCAAAAGTGACATTTCTCCTGCTTTGCCCCAAATCAGCCTCTTTTTTCTTCTTTTTGTCATCACTACGCTGGGAAAGTGGATCGCTAGTGGCCTACGAACCTCCGTCCGGTTTCAGCGGTTTTATGGACAATGCAACTTATCCTCTAGAGGGCAGTGTCGTGTCACGGCACTGTGGAATCATATTCGATAAATCCTATCACTAACATATTTTCTCCTCCTCCTCCATTTTTAAATGTCCAGTGTTCTTCTTCTTCTTCTTCTTTGAATTTCCGGCAACTACTCTCTTCTTCGTTGATTTTTCGCTATGGTTTGACTTCCGACGCGATACTGCCACCCTGATTTCCGGTGGTATTGCTCCATTTCGTCCGGAGCGCCACGGATTCGTGAGCTCAGAGGCAACGGATCCACTGACGGATGAAATGACCTCTGGACACGGACAAAAGGGTCTGTTTCTGTTTTTACAAGAGGGTATGACTATCACTGTCTGTACTGTTGTTGGTACTGATGGTACAGGTAGGACATGGAGGAATACACAACAATGAAGTACTATTACTACTGTAACCATTAACTCCAGCCTCTCTCTGTGTGTGTGTGTGTGTGTGTGTGTCTTACTGGTTTCCTGAACTTGAGCCAGGTGCAGTTGATGGGCGGAGCTCCAGAGAACTTGCAGAGGATCTCCACCTTCTCTCCAGCCAGGATCTTCATGTCCTCGGGGAACTGCAGGATCTGAGGAGGCAGAGCTGCCCGCACACACCGATAATCAATAATCAATCATCAATAACCAGGAAAGCATCAGAACCCAGACAGTACAGAGAGCAGACAGCTGTGTCACCTTGTTTGGGCGGAGTCTTGGCGGTCGGTTTCTTTATCCTGGCTTCACCTGGTGGAGACACACACAGTCAGCTGGTCCTGTGTGTGTGTGTGTGTGTGTGTGTGTGTGTGTGTGTGTGTGTGTGTGTGTGTGAGTGTGTGTGTGTGTGAAGCAGAAGAATGCGAGGCAGAGTGAGGACTCGCGTGGATGGAGAGCGTCTCTCATGACCATATATGGACAAACTAAAAATAGCTGCTCAGACACAGGAAGTAGCTGCTGGAGGTTCTTATTTATTCTGCAGAAGAAGAAACTGAACCCACACACACAGACACACACACACACACACACACACACACACAGACACACAGACACACACAGAGACACACACCCCGCCCCCACTGGAAGTATAAACATGAGTTTTTTCTTCTGCTCTCAGAGAAACTGACAGAAAACAACTGATGCCTGTTGTTGTGATCGATCACCCTGACACACTCCTGGTCCTGGTCCTCTGGTCCTGGTCCTCTGGTCCTGATCCTCTGGTCCTGATCCTCTGGTCCTGATCCTCTGGTCCTGATCCTCTGGTCCTGATCCTCTGGTCCTGGTCCTCTGGTCCTGATCCTCTGGTCCTGGTCCTTCTGGTCCTGGTCCTCTGGTCCTGATCCTCTGGTCCTGGTCCTCTGGTCCTGGTCCTCTGGTCCTGGTCCTCTGGTCCTGGTCCTCTGGTCCTGATCCTCTGGTCCTGGTCCTTCTGGTCCTGATCCTCTGGTCCTGATCCTCTGGTCCTGGTCCTCTGGTCCTGATCCTCGTCCTCTGGTCCTGGTCCTTCTGGTCCTGGTCGTCTGGTCCTGATCCTCTGGTCCTGATCCTCTGGTCCTGATCCTTCTGGTCCTGATCCTCTGGTCCTGATCCTCTGGTCCTGGTCCTCTGGTCCTGATCCTCTGGTCCTGATCCTCTGGTCCTGGTCCTCTGGTCCTGGTCCAGCAGGAGGACAGAGGAGCAGGTAACCTGTGATCATATCAGACTTCCCAGCATGCACTGGGAGCAGCGAGGAGCTGTGGACATGAGATGAACTCTGTGTGTGTGTGTCTCTGGATCAACACCAACTATGTGCTCGGAGCTTGAAGCGGTTGATTTGTGGCGTGTGGCGAGCTGGGGGGGATTAGCTCCTAGCTTTAGCTGCTGTCACTCCGTGTCACCCTGCGCTCTGATTGGCCGCCTGAACCGTCAGTCACAGGATAACGACCAGGACGGATGCCGATCATGAATGGAAGGAAAACGGCACCGGAGGAAAACACGGTCAATGGCGATGGCGATGGCGATGGCGATGGCGATGGCGATGGCGTGCTACCAGGTGTTTGTGTTGCACTGAGTATCGGGACACTTTCTGCATTTGGTCCTGGTCCTGGTCCTAGTTCTGGTCTTGGTCCAGATCTAAGCAGTGACACCACTCCACAGTGAGTCCAGGTTGTCAGTGTTTCTAACGGAAAGGCCAAGAGTGGACCTGGACCTGGATCCATCTTCACATCTGGACCTGCTGGGGTCAGATGCTCGTGGTGGTCCCTGAACCAAACAGATCCATTTCGGATGAGGCTCTGCTGATGTGCTGAGGTTAGCATGCTAACAGGCTAACAGACCATGTGATCACAGGGAGGCGATGTTCCCGTCTCGTCTCGTCTCCGTGTCCGTGTTGTGGACGGAGAGACGAGGACGAGCCGCGTCTTAAAAGGAGAAGTGGTGCAGCAGCAGAGGTTTAATCTGTGGTGTGAAGTGAGACGAGGTCTGAGAGGCCGAGTCGGGGAAACCAGGCCTTAAAAGGAAGAGAGGAGCTGAACATCCTCCCCCCTCATTCCTGCGCTGTCAGCTCACATCTGCTGCTCCGGGCTGCAGACGAGCCTCAGTGTCCCCGCGTCCTGCTCCCTGCTGAGACACGGACCGACTCTGCTGCTCTGTCCCTGGTCCTCCAACGCCTCACAGTCCTCTCATGGTTAATACCATGTCATTGATGTGGCACTGAAGGTTTCATCACTGGATCAGAACCAGACTAGTCTCCTTGTTACTGACGAGAAACAACATGTTGACCAGACACGACAGAAGCAACCGCTCGGTGACGGACGGCTATATCTGAGCTAACTGAGGCGCCAGCTAACTGTTACATTAGCAAACTGTGACACGAGCTAAATATAATGTGAGCTAACTGTGAGGTGAGCTAACTATTACATTAACTAAAGAGGGAGGTGAGCTAATAGTGAAACTAGCTAACTATTATGTTAGCTAACTGTGAGCCGCAGGTTGGAGTTATCATGCTAATGTTAGCCGCTGATATAAAACCATCTGCAGCAGGAAACTGACTGTGCTGCTAATATGTCACAGAGGAAGAAGTAGAAGAAAACAAAGTAGAGGAAGAAGAAGAAGAAGAAGTAGGAAGAAAACCAAGTATGAAGTAAAGAAGAAAAATATGATATGACGAAGTAGAAGATGCAGAGGAAGAGACAGAAGTAGTGGAAGATGAAAACTAAGAAGACAAAGTAGAAGAAGAAGAAGTAGAGGAAGAAGAACTTGATAAGACAAAGTAGAAGAAAAAGTACAAGAAGAAGACGAAGAAGTGAAACTAGAAGAGGAAGATGCAGAAGAAGAAGAAGAAGGTAAGAAGACGTAGAAGTAGAAGAAAACGAACAAGGAGAGGAAGGAGAAGGACATGATAAGACGAAATCGAAGAAGAAGATGAAGATGAAGAAGAAATAGAAGTAGAGGAAGATGGAAAACGAAGACATCAAAGTAGAAGAGGTTGAAGAACTAGTAGAAGAGGAACATGAAGAAGACAAAGGAGTAGAGGAAGGAGAACTTGATAAGACGAAGTAGAAGAAGAAGATGATGAAGAAGTCAAAGTCGAAGAAGACGAAGAGGAAGAGGAAGATGCAACCACAGTGTCAGCGGACACACAGAGCAGCAGGGCTGATGGGAAATGTAGTCCGGCTGGAGAGGACGGAGCTGGAGGCAGGAGCAATAATCCAACAGTGATGTACACACCGATGTTTCCAATCACACACGCACACACACGCACTTTAAATAGAAACCTCTGTGTGTGTGTGTGTGTGTGTGTGTGTGTGTGTGTGTGTGTGTGTGTGTGTGTGTGTGTGTGTGTGTGTGTGTGTGTGTGTGTGTGGGAACCAGTGCTTCCAGCCTGCAGCTCCTTATTGGGACAAAAGAAACGAGCTGCTGCTGCTGCTGCATATTTTGGAAACTCACTCTCTGAGGTCGGACCAGACTTCTTGGACTTCTTGTCGGCCGGAGAGTTTTCAGCCGGGTCTGCAGGAGGACGAGAGACACACAAAGAGAGTCAGAGAGGACAGAACATCTGGACACATCAGTCCAGCTTCCCATCATGCACTCTGTTTTAGTCGCCCTCCCATCCATTCATGATTCCCAGTCATTCCCTCTGAGTGGACCGGAGTCACATCTGGCCACATCTGTCAGACACGGTGAGGACCCGGTGGCTGCAGCAGACATCAGACTCCCATCAGCTCCGGCTGCTCGCCAACATGAACTCTGGCTTTCAGCAGGAAGTCTGATAAACTCTGTGTTTGTGCTGATTGGCTCTAATTACAGGAAACCGGAGCGCGCGCACACACACACTAGTTGTGTTTACATGCGCAAA
Organism: Decapterus maruadsi; assembly: GCA_030347415.2. Classification (NCBI taxonomy): domain Eukaryota; kingdom Metazoa; phylum Chordata; class Actinopteri; order Carangiformes; family Carangidae; genus Decapterus; species Decapterus maruadsi. Next base: position 29,270,582 of record CM064902.1, read on the forward strand.
ATCTCTTAATCAGATTAAAAACTTGAGGGATCGGAAAATCTGAATCTGCTGTTTATTTGGGCACAGAATCAATAATCCGATCATGAGGTGCGTAAACATGCAGCATGGCACCGAGCTTTATTCAGAATAGCAGCATCTTGACACGAGCAGAGGCGTCTAATTCCCCTAAAACAACCACAGAAGAAGAAGTTGGACTTCCTCCTGAGCTGTCAACAAACCAACAAACGCGGAAGTGGCTCCATGTTTCCCATCCATGATTTTTTTTTGTGAATTACATCACAATCTTCCATCTTTCCACATGTAAACCAAGTGTTTACATGATGTATTTTTATTCTGATCAGCCCTTTATTCCCAGTATTTGTGTCCATGCAAACAGAGCTACTGAGGTACTGCACTGGGAGCATTGGGGACACTGGGAGCATGGGGACACTGAGGACACAGGGAATGCTGTGGACACTGGAAACACTGGGAATGCTGGGAGCACTGGAAACACTGGAAACTCTAGGAGCACTGGGAATGCTGGGGATACTGGGAATACTGGGAATGCTAGGAACACTGGGAATGTTAGGAACGCTGGGAACACTGGGCACAGCAGGAGTGTGTGTGTGTGTGTGTCTTACCGTCCACTAGGACCATACAGCAGCATTCAGATTTTCCTGCTGAGCTTTCCGCTCTGCATTTATACTGTCCCTCGTCCTCCGGCAGAGCTTTGTCTATGGTCAGAGAGCACAGGCCTCCTGCAACACAACAACAACACACTGTCAGACACACACAGGCCTCCTGCAACACAACAACACACTGTCAGACACACACAGGCCTCCTGCAACACAACAACACACTGTCAGACACACACAGGCCTCCTGCAACACAACAACAACAACAACACACTGTCAGACACACACAGGCCTCCTGCAACACAACAACACACTGTCAGACACACACAGGCCTCCTGCAACACAACAACAACACACCAGGAGACACCTGGAGGAGAGGAGGGTTAGAGACAGAGGAGGAGACACTTGGAGGAGAGGAGGGTTAGAGACACAGAGGAGGAGACACCCTGAGTCTGACGGAGCTGTTCTTCTCAATCCAGAAATAATCCACACAGTTTAAGGTCAGGATTCAGCTCCACTTCTCATCACAGTCATTCATCTGAACAGTATTCTCCAGCTCCACACCGCCGACCTGCTGTCAGATCTGAATTTCCCCTCCCTTCCGGATTAGTTAATCACCTCCACAGCCGTCAGAAAAAGAGAAATAAGTCCTAAGTCCCGCCCCCCTTGTTTACTTGTTACTTGTTAACAATAACAACAATTTTGACCCATTAATACTATTGGTTCATGTTTTATCAGCTCCTCATGTCGTCACCTCATGGGGGCGTGTCCACACCAGCAGACTTCACTCTGACAGGATGAGCCAGTCATGCAGCTCAGTCCCAATTTCTTTCCGACTGAGTAGAATCACATCAGAATCTTCCAACTGACGTGTTTACATGACACACTTTTATTCTGATCAGCCCTCTATCCCCAATATTTGTGTCCATGTAAACAGAGCTACTGACGGGGATCCGAGCTGCTGCTGCTCCTGCTGCTGCACTGGGAGCACTGGGAACACTAGGAGAACTGGGAACACTATGAGCACTGGGAAGACTGGGGACACTGGGAACACTAGGAACACTGGGAAGACTGGGGACAAACGCAGCGAGCAAAACTAGTCAGAAGTTTTACTAAACTGAATATTACAGGAGCTTCTACTAATGTTTCGGCCATTTTGACAGTCAACTTGTGAACACTTGTCAACAGGTTGTGAGGATCCTCCGACTTTCCAAATAGGAAATCCAACTTCCGACCCTGCTCGGTGACCTCTCCTCTCTATCAACCCCAAAAAATCATCAAACATTCATCCACAACCATGGCCAAGGCCAGTTTTTACCAAAAAGGGTTCTATGTTCTCCGTTTTTACCAAAAAGGGCCCCATGTTCCCCGTTTTTACCAAAAAGGGCCCCATGTTCCCCGTTTTTACCAAAAAGGGCCCCATGTTCCCCGTCTTTACCAAAAAGGGTCCCATGTTTCCCGTTGTTACCAAAAAGGGTCCCATGTTTCCCGTTTTTACCAAAAAGGGCCCCATGTTCCCCGTTTCTACCAAAAAGGGTCCCATGTTCCCCGTTTTTACCAAAAAGGGTCCCATGTTCCCCGTTTTTACCAAAAAGGGCCCCATGTTCCCCGTTTTTACCAAAAAGGGCCCCATGTTCCCCGTTTTTACCAAAAAGGGTCCCATGTTCCCCGTTTTTACCAAAAAGGGCCCCTTGTTCCCCGTTTTTACCAAAAAGGGTCCCATGTTCCCCGTTTTTACCAAAAATGGCCCCTTGTTCCCCGTTTTCACCAAAAAGGGTCCCATGTTCCCCGTTTTTACCAAAAATGGCCCCTTGTTCCCCGTTTTTACCAAAAAGGGTCCCATGTTCCCCGTTTTTACCAAAAATAGCCCTTTGTTCCCCGTTTTTACCAAAAAGGGTCCCATGTTCCCCGTTTTTACCAAAAATAGCCCTTTGTTCCCCGTTGTTACCAAAAAGGGTCCCATGTTCCCCGTTTTTACCAAAAAGGGTCCCATGTTCCCCCTTTTTACCAAAAATGGCCCCTTTGTTCCCCGTTGTTACCAAAAAGGCCCCATGTTCCCCGTTTTTACCAAAAAGGGTCCCATGTTCCCCGTTTTTACCAAAAAGGGTCCCATGTTCCCCGTTTTTACCAAAAAGGGTCCCATGTTCCCCGTTTTTACCAAAAAGAGTCCCATGTTCCCCGTTTTTACCAAAAAGAGTCCCATGTTCCCCATTGTTACCAAAAAGAGCCCCATGTTCCCCGTTTTTACCAAAAAGGGTCCCATGTTCCCCAGTTGCAATAAAAGGGTCCCATGTTCCCTTATTTGGACTCTCTGGGTCCCATGTTCCCCGTTTTTACCAAAAAGGGTTCAATATTCCCCAGTTGCAATACATTGCCTAAACCCAACCAATGGGACAATTACACTTCTCACTCAGAAATGGGCAAAAGTATGCCAAGTCACTCACAACTCCACTTCCAGGTATGGGTACAAAAATTGCATCTTGCGGGGTCCTTTTGGGGAAAAACAGGGAGCATAGGAACCTTTTTCTAAAAAAGGGTCCAATGTTCCCCAGTCCCATACAAAGTGGGGAACATAGGACCCGGGGAACGTAGCGATGATCCCCTCAACACCACCACAGCAGAGTCCCACCCCCTCTTTGTTTGTTCCACTGCCCCTCGCCCCATTCTGGTCTGTACTTTTCTAACTGTCTGTAATGTAACGCACCATTAGAGTTCCTGTGTGTCACAGGTTTAGTTTAGCTTATTTTAGCTTAGCTTAGCTTATCTTAGCATGCAGACGGGGTAGAACTGAGTCGATGACTTTGTTTTAATAAATGATCAGTGATATCAGTGTATTCAACCTGAGAGCAGCTCATCAACAACCAGGATCCTCTCAGAGCTAAACAACATCAACACCATCAGCTGTGTGTGTGTGTGTGTGTGTGTGTCCTGTGAGCCCACAGCTGTCTGTCTCTGTGACCTCTGACCTTTAACACACACACAGAGCTGGATCAGGGAACGTCCTGTAGACTGAAATAACAGTAGGGAGATTACTGCTGTCTCACACACACACACACACACAGGGAATCCTCACTGGTCCATAACCACTCAGCAGCAGGTCTGGACTGAGACTGGGAGACGTTAGGAATCCAGGGTGGGTTTCTATCTCTGAGAGAACCAGGACCAGAACCAGAACCAGAACCAGAACCAAGCAGAGTTTTCTGTTGAGCAGCAGGTCTCAGATCAGTGTCCTAATCCTGATCCTGGTCCTGGTCCAGGTCAATATTGTAGAAACCGTCCATCACCTGTTGAAATGTCTCCTGACCCGAGGATGTGAACTGGACCCGTGTGTGTGTGTGTGTGTGTGTGTGTTTGTGTGCATGTGTGTGTGTAAAGTGTGCGTGTGCGTGGGTGGGTGTGTGTGTGAGTAAAGTGATCTGTTCCCATTTGAAATACCAGAACCAGTGTTTGTGCTGCCACACACACATCCTGTCTCTATTGTTTCTATTAATAAACTCTCTGTCACCAGTTGCTTCCACCAAACTTCAAACTCACACAACTTTATTCTCACTCTGCATCGACACAGTGTGTGTGTGTGTGTTTGTGTGTGTGTGACCTCTGACCTTCGTTGGCGAGGATGATGAACTTGGACGCCTTGATGACCTTCCCGTCCAGCGTCCAGGTGACGGTGACGTCAGCGTGGTTGTTGAGGCGACATTGTAGGCGGAGCCTCTGTCCGTCCAGCACCGTCACGTCGCTCAGCTTCTCCACAAACTCCGGCGCCTTCCCTCCTCCTCCTCCTCCTCCTCCTCCTCCTCCGCTCTTCTTCTCATTATTCCCTCCGTCCACACAGTTGTTCACCGTCTTCCCATTCTCTGTGTTTTTCTCCGGTGTCTCCGTCTTCTTCTTGTTGGCGAGGACGGAGCGGAAGTCGGCGGCGTTCTTGCCGGGCGTCTCTGCAGGTTTGTTTCCTCCGTTGCCGGTGGCAGCGGCGCCGGCGCCCTTCTTCCCCAGCACGGCTCTGAAGTCGACCTGCTGCGGCGAGTTCCCCTTGCGCTCCTCCTCCACCCGGGACTTCACCCCCTTCAGGTTGGCCTTAAAATCCATCTGGCGGCGGTGGCGGTGCTCGGCGGTGGCGGCGGCGGCGGCGGTGCTGAGGCCGGCCTCCCTCGGCTCGTCTCCCTGGCTGGTGTCGGCGTGAGGAGCTCGGCGTCCCAGCAGCGAGCGGAAGTCCAGCTGCTGCGCCTCCCTCTGTCGCAGCTCCTCTTCTCCTCGCTCCCTGGTCTCCACGCGGTGCTTGAGGAGGCCTCGGGGGGCGGTGGAGGTGGCGGCGGCGGCGGCGGCGGTTGGGTGGCGGCGGTCCTGGTTCCTCCTGGTCTCCTCCGGCTGCAGGTGCAGGAGAGGCTGGTTCTCCTGCTGCTCCTGGTTGGCCTCCTGCCGACTGACACCACGGCTGCTGCTGCTGCCTCCTCCTCCTCTGACTCCTCCCCTCAGCGCCGCGCTCCCACCGGCGGCTCCGCCTCCTCTTCCTCCTGCTCCTCTTCCTCCTCCTCCCGCTGCTGCAGGGCTGAGCGGCCGAGCACACGCAGATGGAGAGACAGAGAGAGAATAAACAGAGCTCAGTTAAAGCCCCGGGAACAAGAGGCCCCGCCCCCGACATCTGGGAGGAGGGGGAGGAAACAGACCTCAACTCAAAATGTCCATGTTACATCACAAGTGACTCGACTGCCCTTATAAGGGCATACACCCAGAACCCACTCTCACACACTGATGTAAACACACACATGCACACACACAGACACACACTCCTCCTTCCTCTGAGTTCAGTTAATTCCCAGTTACTGTGTTTGACTCCAGTTCACACGTTTCCACTGAGTTTGGTCTGTTTGACAGAGAGAGGGAGGATGGACAGAGCGCTGGTGGGAGAAAACAGACGGATGGAGGGTGGGAAATAAAGTGGAGGATGAGGAGACGTTGGGGGCAGGACCATCAGACCTGGTCCGAGGTCTGCTGGTCTAACGAGTCCAGGTTCTGGTCACCAGGAGTGGTGGCACAGGTGCAGTGTGGGAGGGAGACCTGGTGTGGGCCTGGAGGTCTGTGAAGGTCTGCAAAGGTCTGCAAAGGTCTGTGGAGGTCTGTGAAGGTCTGCAAAGGTCTGTGGAGGTCAGTAAAGGTCTGTGAAGGTCTCTAGAGGTATGTGAAGGTCTTTAAAGGTCTATGGAGATCTGTGGAGGTCTGTAAAGGTCTGTGGAGATCTGTGGAGGTCTGCAAAGGTCTGTGGAGATCTGTGGAGGTCTGTGGAGGTCTGTAAAGGTCTGTGGAGATCTGTGGAGGTCTGCAAAGGTCTGTGAAGGTCTCTAGAGGTATGTGAAGGTCTGTAAAGGTCTATGGAGGTCTGTAAAGGTCCGTGAAGGTCTGTGGAGGTCCATGGAGATCGTAAACTAGTACATAGTGTAGATAGTGAACTCATGGAAGTAGGTAGTAGGTGGATCAGGTCTCACCTGGTCTCCTGTGTTGTCCGTCCTCTCGTCCCGTCCCTGTCTCCATCAGTCACAGTCAGTCTGGCCACAGCAGCACACGCCCCCACTGAGTTCCTGACAGACCATAATAATACAATGTGATGTAATGAAGTGTCCAGGTCTCTGACACACGATGATGATGATGTTTGAAGGTTGAAACTCAGCACAGACCAATATGATAAATATGATGATGGAGTGATGCATTATGGGAAGAGTTGGCTGAATAGATTATGTATGGATTTATGTATGGGGGGGGGGGGGGGGGGGGGGGGGGGGATTAATCCTGGCTTCATGTCCAAACACAAACATGGAGGATTAAACCGCCGACTGCAGCTGCTGCACAAACATCAACATCAACATGACGACGTCTCACCTCAGGTCGACCACGTAGTCTCCAGCGTGGTGCTTCTGGACTCTCCTGGGGGGAGGGGGGGGGGGGGGGGGGGGGGGGACAGTCAGTCAGTGCACCAGGTCTCTGCTGATCCAGAACCAGCAGAGACCTGAGTCTACCTGATGAGCAGAGAGACCACGTCCTCCTTCTGCAGCAGCTCGTAGTCTCCTCCGGAGCTCAGCGGCCGGTCCTGGTCCGGCCCGGTCCAGGAGAACTGGGGGAACGGGTCTCCGGCGATGGCACAGGACAGCAGGACGTGCTGGCCCACGGCGCCGCGCACCGGTTTGGGTCTGGTGATGAACCAGGGCTGGATGCCGTCCTGAGGCTCTGCACAGGGGGAAGCAGCAGCAGAGGGTTAGAACCAGAACCAGAACCAGAACCAGAACCAGAACCAGAACCTGGACTAATGCTGCGTTCAAAACAACTTGGAGGTCGGAATTCCCAATTCGGAGGTTTCTGACTTCCGACATCATTGCGTTCACGCTGCAGGAACTCGGAAGTGAAGGAAGTTGTGGCTCATACTGAATAAATGAAAAAATATATGCAGCAGCAAATGATGTTTGTTTTGGAGGGAAATGAAGAAGAGAGGAGCGGCACATGTAACGTTACAGCCTCGAGAACCGGTAAACGTTATTTCCGTCACATACAAGGACACACAATTTGACACAATCAACAATCACAGCTTAATATAAACGTATTTCATACTGAAATAACATAAAATATGCATTAAAACCTCAACCTTAAAATGTCTAAATTCTAGGGCCGCCATGTTTTAATGTTGTCGTGACATCAAGTCGGAAAGTCGGAGCTCTGAAATGATACCCGGGTTTCCGACCTGTAATTTCGGAGTTTGACGCCATTCAATTTGTTTTTGACAACTCGGAACTCGTTTTTTTCCCGACTTCAGAGTTGTCTTGAAGGCATCATAACAGAGATCTGCAGAGCGGCGCTGACCCTCCACGGTGAGCCGGGCGCGGGTCTGGTCCCGGCCGTGCTGGTTCCAGGCCCGGCAGCAGTACGTCCCCGTGTCCTCAGGAAACACCTCCTGGATCAGGAGCGTGACCCGGCCCTGATCCCGCAGCAGCTGGAAGTCCTCCGACTCCTGCACCTCCTGGTCGTCATGGAGCCACAGCACCTCGGGAGGGGGGTGGCCTGGGGAGGACATGACGTCATCATGACATCATCATGACATCATCACATGACGAAGGCTGAGCAGGTTCTAACTGTGACAGTTCTGGTTCCTGGTTCGTCCCTCATCGGACTCTAACTGTACGTTCACACCAAAAGCTTCCAAAGCGTCAAAAACGCTCGAGGGGCGTCTGAGCTTCCAAAACGGCAAACGGCAAATATTACCAGCCGCTTTGGCCGCTCGTCACGTGACTGGCGTCTAACTTCGATTGCGCTGGTCATTGGGCCGAAATTCAAAAAAAAGAAAAAAACGGCAGCCGACGGACATCTCTATTCTGACAGGTTGCCGCCGGTTACTGCTTAACTGCGTCATAGCTAATTACCATAAAGTTGACCAGGGCTCAACTTCTCGCCTGTTGACGCTTTGGAAGCTTTGGACGCTTTGGAAGCGCGGCAACGCCTGTAGACGCTTTGGACGCTCAGTGTCACCGGACGTGCAGCGTTTTTGACGCTTTGGAAGCTTTTGGTGTGAACGCCCAGCCAAGCCCCCACATACTCGGGCGTACGTGTGTACGAGGACGTCCACGTGTACTCGAAGCGTAGCCAAAGCGGACGTCCGCCAGACCTGTCCGCACGAACTCCGCGTACACGTACTTGGTGTCACACAATAGACTGCTCGGCGGGGAATCTTTTTATTGTGACGCTGTACAAAAATGTCAAATGTCCACGGATGGTGCGCTCTAGTCGGCGCTGCTCACAGCACGCGCTCAGCACGCTGGAGCATGTGGAGCCTTAACGGGTCAGAACCAGTCAGAGAGGAGGACGGAGGCAAGGCCGATTTATTAGTACAGACCGTTTCTACCACCAGTTTGTCTCAAAGGGCTTTACATCCCATAATAACACCATCCTCTGTCCTTAGACCCTCACATCCACTGAGGAACAACTCCATGGAAAATCCTTTAACAGGGAAAACCAGGAGGAAGCTCCGGGTGGGATCAGAGGAGGATCATCACCAGGACAGAGACGTTGTTACAGACAAGAACACAGTTTAGAACAGAGGATGTGGTTACCATGGAGATGTTGACAACAGCTGGAGGAGAGGAGAGGAAGGAGAGAAGGAAAGGAGAGGAAGGAGAGAAGGAAAGGAGAGAAGGAGAGGAAGGAGAGGAAGGAGAGAAGGAAGGAGAGGAAGGAGAGGAGGAAAGGAGAGGAGGAGAGGAGAGGAAGGAGAGGAAGGAAAGGAGAGGAGCGGTAACACAGACTAAAACTGTAATAAAGGAGAGGAAGGAGAGAAGGAAAGGAGAGGAGGAGAGGAGGAGAGGAGAGGAAGGAGAGAAGGAAAGGAGAGGAGGAGAGGAGGAAAGGAGAGGAGCGGTAACACAGACTAAAACTGGAATAAAGGAGAGGAGGAGGAGAATATAAGACGTGGTCCGGTGCGGTGCGGGGCGTCTCCTCAGGAAACGATGGCAGCAGCTGTTGTGATGAACATGTTCACACTCTTTACTTCATTGATTAGTGATCAATAATCACTGATCACTGATCACTAATCAATACAGAGCATCAACAGCAGCAGCAGCAGGTCGAGCGTCTGACGCTGAAGGAACCACTGAGTGACAGCAGCAAAACTCCTCACAGCTTATATGGAGAAAAGCCTCTGTGGAAACTCATTATGTAACACACACACACACACACACACACACACGCACACACAGACACAGACACACACACACGCACACGCACACGCACACGCACACACACACAGGGTTGTGTTTCCATCGCTCCTGAGGACGTTACATTGACTTGGTTCTTTTTAAGGATGAACGGCTCCAAGTTCAACACATCAACATCAACAAACACACACACACACACACACACACATGCACATGCACATGCACATGCACACACAAACATGCACGTGCCCATGCACACACACACACACACACACACAGAGGAAATGAAGAGTTAGGGCTCGGTGTGTCCTCATCTCATCTCCACCATCTCCCTGGAGATCTGACAGGAAATACCACTGCTCTCTCTCTCACACACACACACTAACACACACACACACACACACACACACACACACACTAACACACACACTAACAGACACACACACACACACACACACACACACACACTAACACACACACTAACAGACACACTAACAGACACACACACACACACACACACACTAACACACACACTAACAGACACACACACACACACACACACACTAACAGACACACACACACACACACACACACACACTAACACAGACACACTAACAGACACACACACACACACACACACACACTAACAGACACACAGACACACACACACACACTAACAGACACACACACACACACACACACACACACACTAACAGACACACACACACCCTGTGGTCCTACCCGTCAGCTCCACCGTCATGGCGACCCTGCTGCCGTCCATCACCTTCAGGTCCTTCAGGCGGCTGACGAAGCGCGGAGCCTCCGTGACCTCTGACCTCTGACCCTGCAGTCGGCCTGTGACATCACAGGACGGTCAGTGGAGGAGGTTCACACACACACACACACACACACACACACACACACACACACACACACACACACACACACACACACTACACCGTCATCCAACAACACTGGGATCGAACCACCGATCATCTCGTCAGTCGACACTAGGGCTTCGTTCGTTGCCATGGTAATCGATCATGAAGTCTGTGATCGATTTTCTTTTTTCTTTTCGGAAGGTCCTGGGGTCTAAGTCTATGCACCCTATAATATAAAATCTTTACACGAGAAAGAAGTAAACATGTACTAAGTCTGTGTAAAGACTAAAGACGACACAAAAGAAAAGAAACCAGAAGGTGTTGAACGCTGTTGTTGTCCAGCTGCTGCACATCAGCGTTTTAATCAATAATCAATAAAGGTGACAATTTGGTGCTTTATATCCAACACAATCATGATAGAGTTAGAGAAACGTCTGCAGGAGCAGCGGCTCAGTGCAGATGCAGCAGCTGATCCTCCTCCTCTCTCCCTCCGTCCTGAGAACATCCTGTATTCTATCATTCTCCTCTTTTCATTTCCAACTGGCCAGTTTCAGTGTTGCCGCTGAACGCCCGGTGTCTCCCCACTCTCTCTCACCCGCACACGCTCGCACCTGATTCACATCTACCGGTAAAAATAAATGTGATCGTAGGAAAACATTAAAAGTGAGGAAAAAAAAGATGAGCGAGAAATTAAAATGTTGTGACCACAGCTGCAGCGGTCTGTGGGACCGCTACTGGCCGTATTAGATGCTGATGCAGAAATCAAGTTTGTTTCATTTTAATAAGCTGTAAGCTTCAGAAACCATCAAACACAGGCCTGTTGTAGCCGATATTTAGGAAAGGTGGCGGACTGGGAGACCTGGGCTCCGTTTCAGGAGGCGAGACGAGTGGAAACTCTGAGTATGTTGAGCCTGAGATGAGGGAACTCAGAATTTTCCAGCTCAGGCTCAGTCAACCCTGAGCTCAGAGTTTGACTCAGAGTTTGTTGATCCTGCTTCCTGAACCGGACCCCTGTAGTTTTAATGTAAACCTGGTCTGTGAGAGCTGGATCCACCTGCTCCAGGAACCTAAACCCTTCTGAACGCTGAACCGGCGCGGACGCCGCTGGAGCAGAGGCCGGTTCTGATCCTTCAGCTCGGTGTCTGTATTGACGCCAGCCGTGAGCTCCGTCTGTCCAGCTGGATGGACCAGGTTGGACCAGACGGGAAGTCGGCCACAGAAACGGAGAGAGAATCCGCTCAGTTTTCAAAATAAAATATAACTGATGATTAACTTAGCCGTTGCTTGTCCATCTATAAATACTTGTCGGTTGCGTCTGCACACGAGACACATCGACACTAGAGACAGACTGTGGAGTCGTGTTTGACGGCGGAGAGAGAAGCTGCTCCCCGTGACCAGTAGACAGCAGCTGCTTCTGCAGACACTGTCCTGCTACACACGTCTGTTCATTTCAATTGTTGTCTATATTCTAAATATTCGAGAAAAACACACAACCAAACGCTGGAGCAGCCGTCGAAGCTTCAATTTAAATCAAATGTACAGTATGGCCTCGAAGCTTCCATTGTCAAAACATGATAATGGGGTCAGTGGCTCCTCCGGCCTCAGGCAGAGCAGTGGCTCCCAGAACAGCATCAGACCCACAAATAAAACTTGTGCAAGTAAATAAATATGATTTTGACGTCGTGTCCAGACAGAACTATGGCTCACGTATTCAAACTTCCACAGTCCATGTTTCTGTTTGACACTTCAAGAGACTTCTGGTCTGGACACGGACCATCGTCTGCAGGATCCGTCTGCTGTGTCGTCATGGCTACCGTCACCCCCCCCCAGTGGTGATTGATAGAGATTGTTTTTAGCATCTGGAGGAACTCTGAGTTGCTTTCAGCCTGAAAGGTGCCAAATAAATGAACAGCGAGGAGTTGTGGAGAATACTGTGACATCACAGCGCTCCTCTAAACCAGGACACGTCAACGTCCTCCTTCTCACCAACTGCACCGTGTTCCCACAATGCACTGCAGCAGCTGCACCGTGTTCCCACAATGCACTGCAGCAGCTGCACCGTGTTCCCACAATGCATTGCAGCAGCTGCACCGTGTTCCCACAATGCACTGCAGCAGGACGCTCAGCGACGGGGGCACCGTGGTCGTCACACTGGAGAGAAGGAGTCTGACTGTCGACATGGAGCACACACACTAACACACACACACACACACACTAACACACACACACACACACTAGGAACAGGTCTGACTTGTAGGGAAAATATAGAAAAGGAGCAGATTTAAAACGACTGTAAATCTGTGTGTGTGTGTGTGTGTGTGTGTGTGTGTGTGTGTGTGTGTGTGTGTGTGTGTAGAGCTGATGTGTACATCAGTGTGTGTCCTCGGCATGCCTGATATGTACACAGAACAAAGGCTGTTTACCACACACACACTTACAGAACAGACATACTGTATATTCATACTCACGTGCACACATTAACACACACACACACACACACACACACACACACACACACACACACACACACACACACGTGTCAGTGACAGATGTTGGAAGAGAGGGAAAAGGAAACCCAGGCTCCATATATGGAAAAGGACGAGTGGGGATCAGACTGATGACCTCTCTCTCTCTCTCTCACACACACACCCACACACACACACACACACACACACACACACACACACACACACACACACACACACACACACACACACACACACACACACACACACACACACACACACACACACACACACACAGAAGGACACCTTGTCTCTGAGTCAAACCTCTTTCTTCTTGTTTTGTCTTGAACTCTTTTTCCGTCTTTCAGCTGATTTTCACTAGAATCACCAGAGGAATCACTAGTAGAATCTGAACCTGCAGCAGGTTTTTCTTCCTCGTTACAAACACAAACAGATTTACAGTGAAAATGATCTGAAACCAGTTGATGTTTATGTGAAGAGTCTGGTTTAAAGTCAAAGAGTTGAGTTTGGACAGAAATCTGTTGACAGGACTTTAAATGTCTTCTAGAAACTCATCTCTTCTCCTTCCAGTCCAGTTTAGTTTAGTTTTATATGAGTTCACTCTGGTTTATGGTTTTATTCCATGTTGTACTGCAGCTGCAGGACTTCACCTGGACCTGGATCCAGTTCTACTGCCATCATTCTGCTGCTCAGCTCTTTGCTGGTGTTTTTAAATGTGCTATAAATAAATCTGTGTTGTCAGAATATTCTTAGAGAGATGTTGAGTTAACGCAGCTGGATCTGGTGGATCTGATGGATCTGGTGGATCTGATGGATCTGGTGGATCTGATGGATCTGATGGATCTGATGGATCTGGTGGATCTGATATGTTGGTCCTGGTCCAGCAGAGACCGGACCGAGGACCGAGGACCGAGGACGAGGACGTAACCATGGCGTCTCTGATGTAAAGGCTGTGACTCTACATGGACATGTGTCTCCGAGGGTCGAGTGTGTCAGTCTGTGGGAATCTGATGATATTTCTGTGTGTGTGTGTGTGTGTGTGTGTGTGTGTGTGTGTGTGTGTGTAGGGGGTTTCCTGCCTCTCCTTATAAAGCTGTGGAGATGGTTTGTGTGTGACAGGCTGATGGTGATGGTGTGTTTACCTACAGTCAACAACAACAACCTGGTTGTAAACAACAACAACGCTGTGATAAACCTGAACTCCCTCTAATCCTGGTTTTATAAACCCTAAAGCAGGGCTATTCAATTACAAATTCAGTGGGGCCAGATTTTCAAACCGAGACCTTAAGCTGGGCCGGACATTTTCACCGGTCAATAAAGAGTAGGATATTACAAATGAGGAGCATTTTTAAAAACCCAGCATTAGCTACTAAACAATTTACTAAACAAAAGAGAATAAGTCAATAAAAGTATTGCTAGCAGAAGTAAAATAGTTGTTAAACTCAACAGTAGGCCCGGGAAAAAAACTTCAAAGCATTGACACAGCAGGGAGTTATGTAGGCCTAAATCACTAATGTGGCAGGTGAAGAGAGCCCAGGATTTGTTCTCTAACATATTTTGATTGGTGAAAAACAAGGAGCAAAAAGCCGTTTGGGGGCAAATTACTCTGGGAAAGTAGGCTATTTGATAACGGATTACTCCTTTGAAAAGTAGCTAGCAAGTTACTGTTGTGATTACTCCACTGCAAGCAGGTTGCGTTGAAATTAAATCGGTTATTTCAACCAATCCCTTCCCTCAATAAATAAATAAAAAAAGGGCAGCGAAGCGTGGCGTCCTGTCACTCCGTGGACGGTGCTCATATGTGGCTGAAAGGAGTGGAGAGACTGGAGTATTAACCAGCCGCCACGGGTTATTGTTGGCTGATGGGAGGGCTGCTCTCCACAAACACCGTGTCGTGCCACAGAGGCCCGCTGTGAAGCGTGAGGTCCGTCGGTCCCGGGCGGACGGGGAGACTTGTCTCTCACTGACCTGTAGCGCACCACAGGACCACGAAGGGCAGCCTCGGCGTGACGGACGTCTGCCGCGGCGAAGCCTCCCGCTCCGTGACGGGCGGCTGTGGCCCGACACGGTGCCCCCGGAGAGCACGATGGCCGACCAAGCCTCGGTTCTACCGGTAACTTTCAAAACAACGCACTAACTGGGTCGGTGGGTTGTGGTTGTATGTTGCGTTGAGTGGTGCATTCACTGTCTGACCCACAGTAGGAATTTTGAGTTCTCGCAAAACGTGTTTCCTTCTGTTTTTGTTTTGTTTATTTTTGGGGGTCACCGCGAGTCGGGCCACTCGGACATTGGTTCGGGGCCGGAGTCGGCCCGCGGGCCGCCAATTGAATAGCCCTGCCCTAAAGAGTCCGGTGTGTTCCTCCTTCCGCCTGTCGGGATCTCCCGTTAAAGGAATATCACCTGCTGTTGTGCACATGATGGAATCTGGTGTTTTGACCCACAGGAGCCACCGTACCGCTAACGCTAACGCTATCGCTAATGCTAACGCTAACGCTAACTAGGGCTGTCCTGATTATCATATTTTGATAATTGAAGCTTCGCGGACATAAAATCGATTTAATTCGAAGCTTCGACGGCGTGGTCATAACGTCTGACGTTACGTCTGACGGGGGGGGGGGGGTCAGCGGTGGCGGCGGCGGCGGCAGCGGGGGCTCCGTTGTGATCCAGATCAACTGAACTTTCAAAGTGAAGGTGACGCCAGCCGCGCTTTTACAGTCGATTTAACATGACCTAACCTCTGAACACAACTGGGCATAAGTTACCATGGCGATCTAGCCGGGTTAAAACAGAGTCACCTTTGTAGAACAGGAGAGCCTGACTCAACAAACCTCGCTAACCCACTGCTCGCTGCCCCGCCGCCACACAAGCAGCGTGGGACAAGCCGCGCATCCGACGCCGCTGAGCTTCAAACCGTACGTTGAGTTTCAACCAAGATTCCAGCGCGGCGGCAGACAATTAAAAAAAAAAAAGGAACAAAGCAAAAAAATCAATCACAGACTTTTATAATAATAATAATAATAATAATTTTATTTGTAGAGCACCTTTCAAAACAAAGTTACAAGGTGCTTAACAATAAAACAAATAATGCAAATTGAAATACACAACAACAAAGTGACATTAAAATACAGGAATACAAAATAAAAACTGAAACAACAATAATAAAAGAACATCAGTTTAAGAAGGCCAAACGATAAAAGTGAGTTTTGAGAAGTGATTTAAAAGAGGACACTGAGTCTGCCTGCCTGAGATCCCCAGGCAGGGCATTCCAAAGCCGAGGGGCCCGGGCAGCGAAAGCCCGGTCCCCTCTAGTGATCAGGCGTGTTTTAGGAACATGTAGGAGGGCCCTACCAGAGGACCTCAGGCTACGGTCTGGCTCATAGGGGGTCAGCATGTCTTCAATATAGGCAGGAGCCAGACCGTTTAAGGCTTTAAAAACAAGCAGTAAAATCTTAAAATCAATTCTAAAACTCACAGGTAACCAATGAAGAGCAGCAAGGATTGGAGTGATGTGGTCGCTTCTTTTGGTACCTGTTAAAAACCTGGCAGCTGCATTTTGGATTGACTGTAGTCTCTGAATGTTGCGTTTGCTTATACCGGAATACAGGGCATTACAATAATCTAGTCTGGAAAAAATGAAGGCGTGGATGACCTTTTTTAAATCGGTATGAGAGAGAAAGGGTTTGATTTTGGTTAGTTGTCTTAACTGTGAGAAACAGGACTGTACCACCTTGGTAACCTGAGTGTCAAATGAGAGCTCGGAATCAAAGATGACACCCAGGTTACGGGCCTCTTTGTGGACGCTGTTGGACAGAACACCCAGACTAGGAGAAAGAGATACAGTGCTCGTGCAGGGGCCAGCAGGGGCGATAATGAGCACTTCTGACTTTGAGTCATTCAGCTGCAAAAAGTTGCTGGACATCCATTTTTTGATGTCAGCAAAACAGGACGAAATGCTAGACATATTAGAACAACCAGGTTTCAACGGGACATACAGCTGGGTATCATCAGCGTAACAGTGAAAATTGACATCATACTTCTCAATAATTTTCCCAAGGGGTAGGATGTAGATAGTAAATAGGAGAGGTCCTAAAATGGACCCCTGCGGGACCCCGCAAATGAGAGGAGCCCTAGAGGAGGAGGAGTCCCCAAGCGTGACAGAGAAGGACCTATTGGAAAGGTAAGAAGTTAGCCAATCGAGTGCCACATCACCGATTCCAACCAAATTTTTCAGACGGCTGATCAAGACATCATGATCCACCGTGTCGAAAGCTGAGCTGAGGTCAAGGAGAATTAAAATTGAGTACTGGCCTGAGTCACTAGTGAGCAGTAGGTCATTAGAAACCTTGACCAAGGCTGTCTCTGTACTATGTAGGGAGCGGAAGCCAGATTGGAATTTTTCGAAAAGCTGATTATTGTTCATAAAAGAAATCAATTGTGTAAAAACAGTTTTTTCTAAAATCTTAGATAAGAAAGGGAGCTTTGAAATAGGTCTAAAATTACTTAAAACAGAAGGATCAAGGGATGGCTTCTTTAAAAGAGGGTGGACGATAGCATGTTTAAAATGTGATGGGAAGACACCTGAGGTGAGAGACGAATTAATAATGGCTAAAATGTCCGGGCCAACCGTCTGAAAGACTGATTTTAAAAACCAGGTAGGAATGCAGTCAGAGGAGCAAGTGGAGGATTTAGAAAGTGCAACAGTACGCTCCAGAGTTGAGAGAGTGATTTCAGAGAAATGAGTGAGAGTGGAGGTTGGACAGTAGACATCAGGAGACATCCTGGCATTTGAACTGAACTGCTGCCGGATCATGGATATTTTGTCGCTGAAGTAGTTTAAAAAATTTTCACATTTCTCTGGAGAAGGATCATCTGGCTGGCTGGGAGGGGGGGCAATAACAGAGTTTATTGTTTTAAATAGAATTTTGGGGTTTCCTCTTTGTTCTGCAATAAGGTTGGAAAAATAGTTGTTTCTTGCCATTTTGACTGAGTGCTGATATTCAGCCATAAGTTGTTTTAGGAAGGCAAGGGAGGCCCCAAGCTTGTCTTTCTTCCATTTCCTCTCTGCTTTTCTGGATTGTCTCTTAAGAATCTTTAAATCCTCATTTATCCAGGGTGTGAATGAGGGTTTTGGCTTTTTGAATCTGACAGGCGCTATGGAGTCTAAAATGTTCAGGCAGGAGTTGTTAAAAACACTGAGACGATCTTCAACGGTAATATTTTGATGATCAATGTTTAAAAATGAGCTTGAAGCAGAAAAGGCTTGTGTAAAGCGATGAGTGCAGCTAGAGTTTAGGGGGCGTGAGCGGATCAGAGTAGTGGGTCTAGGATCAGAGAAGGGTGATGGAACTGAGAAAAACACTGCGTTGTGATCAGATACTATAAAATCAACTATGTTTACATCGTCCACAGAGAAACCATGAGAGAGCACAAGATCAAGGGTGTGTCCTTTAACATGACTAGGCTGCTTCACAGATTGAGTTAAGTTAAAAGACTGTAAAAGATGGATAAATTCTGTGGCAAGTGAGGATGTAGGACAGCACACATGTATATTAAAATCACCTACAATAAGAACTCTATCGTGCTTTAAAATAATGTCTGATAAGAAATCTGAGAATTCCTGTATAAAACCAGAGATACATTTGGGCGGTCTGTAGATTAAAACACATAAAATAGGTAGTTTACTTTTTAAGATGAACCCGAGGCTCTCAAAGGTGGAAGATTGACCTAAAGTGAGTCTGGAACAGCTAAAGTCATTCCTATGAACTACCGCAAGCCCCCCTCCACGGCCAGTCAGCCTAGGCTGGTGGAAGAACAAATAATCTGGGGGGGATGACTCGATAAGAGGCGTACAGTCATCAGGGTTAATCCAGGACTCTGTGACAATAAAAAAGTCAATTTTGTTAGTTGAGATAAAGTCATGGCAGATAAAAGACTTGTTTGCCAGGGATCTTACATTTAATAAGCAGAATTTAGCTGTTTTAAATTCTGGGGTTGGAGCGATGGTTTGAACAGTAATGAGATTATTTGTAGGTGGACTGCTACAGGTATATCCAAACATAGCCTGCTGCCTGTTTGTTATCCTAACGGGAATAGATGAAACTGGGGGGTTTGAAGATTGGGTCGGGACAGCAGGATCTGTGACAGCAGCGGCATCAGCAACAGCAGCAGCAGCAGGACCCGCATTTTCAGGGACAAGGCTATATGAACCGCAAGCAATCTGGGCAGGGGCCTGCTGGGGAGACCATCAATTGAGGTTAAAAGCAATGAAGTTTATAAGGTTCCGGCTAAGTACACCAGTTCCTCTCTTATTTAAGTGTAGCCCATCATGTTTAAACAGGTCCTGCTTGGTCCAAAAAGAGTCAAAATGGCTGATAAAACCGAGACCAGTGGCAGTGCAAAAATTTTCCATCCATTGGTGAAGGCTAAAGAGCCGGCTAAAACGCTCAGAACTTTTTGACAGGGAGGGGATGGGGCCAGACAAAATAAACTTTTTCCCCAGGCTTTCAACTGTAGTGGCCAGAGACTCCAGGTCATAGTGAAGCTTAATTGAATGCCTGGTCATGACGTCATTTGTGCCAGAGTGGGAAATCACTGTGTGAATGGAGGGATGAAAGTCCAGGAGTACTGGGATTAGTTCAATAAAGTCGGCCGTTTTCCCACCAGAGAGACAGTAAGTTACCGCACCCGGAAGACTTACAAATCTCACGATTGAATCGCCTACAATTAAAATCTCCGGTCGGGCTGTACCGAGATTGTCAGTGTAGACGGCAAGCTTTGATCTCAGGTGACGACCAATAGGCAGCGAGCTGGACACGGTCAGGGGGGCTGCGTGATTGCGCACCTGGACCGAAGCCTGCACAGCAGCCTGCACAGCAACAGGAGAAATTCGTGAAGGAGCAGAGAGACCCGGTGCTGACACGGAGGGTTCCGAGTCAACGAGTGACCAACGAGGACGTTTGCCATCGGGAGCCGTCGGGGAAGGGGAGCCCCGGGGAGAGGTGGAAGGGACAGGTGCACGGCGCTTTCTTGCCGCGGACTGGGACACAGTAATTCTGCCGGCCGGCTGAGGGGAGGAGTGATCGGGGAGCTCAGGCTCGGCAAGCGGGGAGAAAAAGTTACTGAGCGGGATGTCAACATCAGGGGGGTCGTAGAGGGGAAGGGAGAGACGGTTTGTGCCTTTCACTACTGAGGTCCAGATGGGGGGCTGCGGTGACGACTGGCCGGGGACATCAGGAGGAGCAGCAGATGGAGCAGCGGTCCAAGGCGTCTGGTCTACCGAGGGCTCGAGGCGCGCCAGCCGGGAACACAGGTCAGATTGCCGCTGAAGAAGTTCTTCAATGAGTCGCTCTATGGACCTGAGCTCGGACTTCAGCTCCACGGTCTCCGCACTTACAGTCTCAGATGGAGCCATCGGAGGAGCTGAAAACGGGAGAGACACACAGCCAGCAAGCAAGACGAGGACAGACAGTGGCGGAGTTTTGTGGGAAGTAGCTGAAGAGTGCAAAGCGCCGGAGCCGGGACGTACGTGCCAGGGCTCCGTATAGGAGCCCGCAGCGGAGAAATCAGCTCGACAATGTGGTTAAGGTAGGCTGAGTATTGAGAAACTTACCGACAGGGGCCTGAGACAGGCCCACTGCGGTGAAATCGGCTCAGTAGATTTTGGTTTTTGATGGAGGGTTTGGCCACTGTAGGTAGAGATCTGACAGCAGACAGGTATTTCCCACGCTGTCAGGTGAGGTGGTCGGCCGGAGCAGGACGTTGGTCTGTTAAAATCCGTTTAAAATCCTCGTCTGATGGCTGAAATTATTTACCCGGATTAAGCGGTGTTGTTTAGGACGTGCAATCTGGAGAACTGTACTGTAAAAATAAGGCTTAAAACAGGGTAAAATCGAGTAAAAGAGTCAGTTTGACGGGAGCTCTTTCACGGGCGACATGGACGCCAACGCATGCTCATTTTATGATCGATTACCATGGCAACGAATGAAGCTTTGAAGCTTCACTGTTTGGGGTCAGCACTACCGCTAACGCTACCGTTTGAACTCTCTAATATAACTGAGTTCCTTCGGCCTCAGACTGTGATGAAACGGTCCCCTGACCTTTGACCCCCAGCAGCAGCACCAACTTCCCACTCCTCACATCACACACACACACACACGCTCTGACCTTTGACCTGGACGCGGGCGCTGCTCTCCACGCGGCCGCCGCTGTTCTCCGCCACACACACGTACACACCTGCGTCGCCATGCGAGGCCTTCTGGACGGTCAGCGTGGCCACGCCCCCCACGTAGGAGGCCGCCGCCGCCGCCGGGTGAGGGCGGTCTGAGGGGAGGAGGGAAACATGACATCATCATCATCATCATGATCATCATGATCATCATCATCATCATGATCATCATCATCATGATCATCATCATGATCATCATGATCATCATCATCATCATCATCATCATCATGATCAACATGATCATCATGATCATCATCATCATCATGATCATCATCATGATCATCATGATCAACATCATCATCATGATCATCATGATCATCATCATGATCATCATGATCAACATCATCATCATGATCATCATGATCATCATGATCATCATCATCATCATGATCATCATGATCATCATCATCATCATGATCATCATGATCATCATCATCATCATGATCATCATCATCATCATGATCAACATCATCATCATCATGATCATCATGATCATCATGATCATCATCATCATCATCATGATCATCATCATCATGATGATCATCATCATCATGATCATCATGATCATCATGATCATCATGATCATCATCATCATCATCATCATCATGATCATCATGATCATCATCATCATCATCATCATGATCATCATCATCATGATCATCATGATCATCATCATCATGATCACCATCATCATCACCACCATCATCATCATGATCATCATCATGATCATCATGATCATCATCATCATGATCATCATCATCATCATCATCATCATCATCATCATGATCATCATCACCACCATCATCATGATCATCATCACCATCATCATCATCATGATGCTCCAGCAGCATCGACCATGAATCAAAACTCATCGTCACCCACACAGAGAGAATCTATAGGTCTGAACTAGAGGGCGATATCGCAAAAATATCATCACGATTTTTTGATATTTGATTTGATCACGATCTTAAATCGAAAAAAGAAAAACAGTTTAGGCCAAAGAACCTTTCTGAACAGATATGCACATATATGCTAAATATATATGGTGCATATATACCACACCATATATGCACAGATAAACTGTCACACTCATGAGCATATATTCACACATATCAAGTTGGCAATTTGATAGAAAAATATATAATACAGTATATGTGCATATATGAAAACAGCCAATTTCATGAATGTCACATATATTCAAACCTATAGATTCTCTCTGTGGGGCATAAATCGATTGGCAGAGAGAGAACGACGACACGGTGAGGGCTGAGGGGGCGTGGCCTAGTGGAAAGGGGGAGGGGCCTAGTGGGGGGGGGGGGGGGGGGCATGGCCTGGACAGTCAGAGACATCATGGGTTAATCAGATTTACAGGAGCTGAGAGTAAACAAACAACAACAAACAGTGGGTGACATCACTCTGACTGACAGGTGAGGGGGCGGAGCCTCCGCCAGCTGCTGCACATCTGGAGGAGGAGGAGGAGGAGGGGTGGGAGGGAGGAGGGGGGAGGAGGCTCCACAACAGGAGCTTGAAACACTGGATCCAACACTCAATGCCCTTCTTGGGTCGGCTGCAGCCTCCCTGTGTGTGTGTGTGTGTGTGTGTGTGTGTGTGTGTGTGTGTGTGTGTGTGTGTGTGTGTGTGTGTGTGTGTGTGTGTGTGTGTGTGTGTGTGTGTGTGTGTGTGTGTCGGTGCAGCAGCAGCGTGTTTTGTCTTTATATGGTTCCAGCTCTAATATTTGTTTAACAGTCAGACGACACCAGAGCCTCTCTCTCTCTCTCTCTCTCTCTCTCTCTGCCTCTCGGTCTCAGTTCAGTTCAAATAACTTTATTGACACGGTACATACTGTACACGGCGCCGCAGCAGGAAGACAATCATCATGACATGAAGGAAACAGCATCACAGTATAGTGTTGTGACTGTAGAGATGACAGAGACGTGTCCCCCTGTCCCTCAGTCTGGGGCAACAGAGACAGAGACAGAGACTGATGTTAGTTTATTGATCTCTGGTTCTAACCCCAGAACGACGACCTGTCTCTGTCTCTGTCCCTCTGTCTCTGTCTCTGTCCCTCTGTCTCTGTCTCTGTCTCTGTCCCTCCAACATGTAGAGACCAGTGTCCTAACCTCGGCTCAGGTCCTCAGACCCTCTGACACCAGAGATAAACCAGGACCAGGACCAGGACCAGGACCTGGTCCATGACTAACGCTGTTCCCTCCATCATATTTACATTCTCTCTCTGTTTAATATCGATGCTTTGATAAAAATGTTCCTGGAAACTTGGAGAAGAGAAAATGTAAACCATCCCAGTTTATCTCCATGTGTGTGTGTGTAACAGTGTGTGTGCTGCCCTCTACTGGATCCTCCACTACATCGCACCACTGCTGTCGTCTGTGTCAGTGGTTCTCAACCTTCTGTACGTCAAGGACCCTAAACTGACACAAACTAGACCTCGGACCCACTGGACCAGATTTAGAAGTAAACACCAGAAATACACTAATATTTATTCTGAGACTGAAGAACATTACTTTCTTATACTTTTAAATTAGGGCCAATGGCGTGAATTTTTGTAAATATTATTGAACATTTCCAGGAAGAAGTGATAAAAATTCTAAATTAAAAAAAAAGAGAGAGAAAAAAAGGAAAAATTTTCTACATTTTTTTAAAAAAAAGTGGAGTAATTTCTCATAGAAAATGTTCAAAATAAAAAAGTAAAACTATTCTAGAAAAAAGTGGTAACATTTCTAAAACCAAAAGGTTTTTTTTTAATCTATAAAAAGTGGTAAAATTTTTAAAAAAGAAAAAGATTTCTCGTTTAAAAAAAATGTTCAAAATAAGAAAGTAAAAATTTTCTTGAAAAAAGTGGTAAAATTTCTAAAACAAATAGGTAAAAAAAGAAAAAATGGTTTTACTTTAAAAAAAAAATGTTTAGCACTTTTTCTGAGACAGATGTTACTGAAAAAAACATTTTTTCCAGCAATGTCACTATAATCTTTCAAAAAGGTGCGCCTCACTTAAACGTACATTAATTGTGTTTTTCTTTGCTTCAAAGTTTTGTCCAATAGGGTTCAGTGGTCTCATTAGCGTCATATTTGTGTGTCTGTGTGTATATGTGTGTCTGACCGTTGAGCAGCCAGCTGACGGTCGGAGCAGGTTTTCCCTCCACAGAGACCTGCAGGCTGAACAGCTGACCCTCAGAGACGGAGACGTCCTGGAGACCTCTGAGGACGACTGGAGGACGACACACACCTGGAGATGGAGACAGACAGAGACAGAC
Organism: Decapterus maruadsi; assembly: GCA_030347415.2. NCBI lineage: Eukaryota > Metazoa > Chordata > Actinopteri > Carangiformes > Carangidae > Decapterus > Decapterus maruadsi. The sequence continues at coordinate 29,294,745 of CM064902.1, forward strand.
AGGTAGAGACAGACAGACAGACAGGTAGAGACAGACAGGTAGAGACAGACAGACAGGTAGA